>CAUYRH010069421.1:0-50384 GCA_963574655.1 Perodicticus potto | reverse complement strand
CACTTGCTGAGCCACAGGTGCCGGGCCCCATTATTTTTTTTTAATAAAATGGTCTTCAGATATTTCCCAACAGAAGATGGTAGCTTGTTGTGACTTGTTTCAACTCACAGAACAGAGAGCAGTCGTCTTCCCATAATCCCTACAGGATGGGGGCTGCAGGAAATGCCTTCCCTTCAAAAGCTCAGTCCATGAAAGCAGCAGCGATCCTAAGCTGTAGGAAGTCGTGCATGGCATGACTTTAGGAGCATAATAATGGCTTCAGATGGCAATTTAATTTTTGCACCTGCAGCAGTGAAAGCTATGGGCAAAGCAAATGTGATGCAAAGAAATGGAGAAGGAAGGGGAGGGGCAGAAGAGGAAGGAGGACTCCGGTGGGGCTTCAGAATAATCCTCTGCCAGGTTGGAGCGGCCACTCTGAAGTCAAGGTGCGCTGCCTTAATTGTGTGCTGGGCCCTTCTCAGCACTGGCTGACTAAACTTATCTTCGTAACATTAAATATGCATGGAATCTGTGACCATCGGCGAGATTAATTGGGTGACTTGTGGGAGTGCTAAAAAGATAACTATACGCCAGTGGTGAAGAGACGTCACTATTAAGAATTTGGTCATGAGGTCTGTACCTTATTGTCTGTTGTAGAAAGACTTGGCTAAAAGATAAGGATACCCCCCATGGATGTGAGCATGCAGGAAGCTGTAATTATTTAAACATGACAGTGTATTTTGGCACAATTAAAGATTCATTCATTTCAGTACATTCATTCTCAAAAGAGAAGACTGAATTGTTCCCAGAAAATATTTTTCTAACGGAAGAAACTGCTGCTGTTTGAGAATGAATATTCTATTCAACTCAGTGCTTGAAATTAGAAAGTACTAAAAGCTGGTATTGTTGCTCTGAGATGTTAAATGCCAAGTGAGGTGGTGGAGGTGCAGAGGGCATCTCAGAGTACTAACTCGGCCTCGGCCCGTCCAGTCCTTTCCTCCCGTGTCGTCAGTCTGACACAGCGTCCCCTTGTTCAGCAGGTCGATGCCCAGGAGACTATTAGCACAGTAGTGGAACACCCAGCATACTTCCAGATGCACTGGACCTTCTGCACTGAGAAGGCAGGACAGTTCCCAGATGCAGCAGGTGGCCTCCTGGCATCCAGAGGCAATGAGCCTTCTTTTTTCTTCAGAAGGTGAGCAGTGAGAGACACACAGTGTGATTTAGGAGTGTTCATTATGGCAATTAATTCATATAGGATGAGATTTCAGGGACCTGCAGATGGGCCCACAATTGTGTGACATGATGTTTAAAATGTTAGATGTTTTGAAGATTCGGACCAGCTTGTGGTTTTACACCCCCTTGGGCATGTTCCAAAATCACAACTTGAGACGTTACCAGTAGCACCACTGCGGGTGGAGGCAGCTGATGAGCAGTGAGAAACTTGGGACAGGAATTTGGGCAGACAGGAGGTGGCCTCTAGTTCCTGGGTGGCCCTTCAGCCCTACAGTAGCACTCAGATGCCTTTATGAGCACAGGGACAATTGCTGGACTAGGACAGGAGGACTGAGGGATTTTGTCCACAGAATAAGGTTCAATCGAGCAACATCATGGTTTTGGAGGTTGATCTGGAGGAGAATGCCCCGTTCTGAATTGGTAGGGAAATGGGTATACTTCATTTCCCCGGGTGGCTGTGCTCTGCAATCACACTGTGATGCGCTTGGCATTATTATGGTATTGAAAACCTGGCAGCACAGCTAAGGCTTGGGGGCATGAAGAGAAATTAAATATATTTTGCTTAATTAATCACAAGATTGTCAAAGTTGAGGATGGTATAAGCACCCACTGCCCTTTGTCTGACACTATGGCACAGGCATGATGCTAAGATACTGGTCCAAGGTAGCCCCGAGTGGAGAGGACGGCAGAGAAAAAAGCCACCTGACACCTGCAGCAAGGATCTCCTTTCATCAAGCTGATGTGGCCAGATGCACCCTGACACCCAATTGACTGTGTCTTTTGTTTTCTTGAATATATATCTCTTTTCTGGGCTTGGTCATGAATTGCAATCACACACACAAATGAAGTTATGAAGGAAGTCACACCATTCCCCCAAACCTACGTGCTCCCACTAAACAGTTCACAGGGCATGTAAAGGTTTAGGATATTTTAATAAATTATCCTGAAGTTTATACAGGAATGCATCCTCACTAGAGCTTTCCCGCCATGAAACATACCAGAATCATTCTGGTCTCCCACCTTTCTCTAGCAATGATTTCAGTGGGGTCTGGCGACAGACTCGGCTAATGAGAGATTTGTCAGCTCCTGGCTCCTTTGCGGGCTGTGAGTCATGTCCCTCTGACCACAGTATATCCTGCCCGGTTGGCTCTCTGCCTCCTTTCTGCGTAAGCCCAGTGAATCCCGGATGGTCTGTGTCCAAAGGGAAGTTTGCCCTGTTGACTGCCACCTCTGGCAGTGCTTCTAGTCACCAACTCTGTGATTTAATTATAGGGCGGTTGGCCAACAGGCTTGCTCTGCAGCCCCCGCAGCAGCCCAGAGCAGAGCATTGGTCTGCCTAGTGGCCAAAGTCGTGCCTGATTCATGACCTGCACCTCATCTTTAGTGGCTTTTGATTAAACGCCTTGAGTACGCCATTTGTGCATCACCCAGTGTGTCCTGGTTCAAAGATGCTTTTCAGGGAGAGTGATCAAGGCCACTAGGTGGTAGATAACCAACACCCCACTTTCCAAGAACTCCAGAATCAACATCCTTGAATATGGAGGCATAGCGATGGAGAGAAGGTGTTGGGTGGGACTTTGCCGAGCGTTGCAATGTAAACGCCACTGAGTCTATTACTGTCCATCAGCCTGGAAAATTGAATCCCAAACTCTTATGTTACTTGTTAAATTTATCACGTGGGTCTCATTTTGTTTAGAATAATCTTCTAATCAGTGGTAATTTTTCCAATTTTTAAATATTGAACTGACATAGACTTATTTTTTCTGAATTTCTAACTGAAAATTCTGTTGCTTGTTTTTCTCATCAAAATAATGACACTTAAACATGGTGGCTGCTGACTGCTTGGACTATATGCCTTTCACCCTATAATAGAATATATGCAACAATTTACACACTGTAATAGAATATATGCAACAATTTATACACATTTAAGTGATTTCTATTGTGGTTTATTTGTATCTCTTTACAAATAATTCCTTTGATGTAAATGCACACCTTACATCTTTCACCCATCCAGGTTATTGAGCTTCTGCTGTGCTACAACTTCAGAACATCTAAGAATTCACCGCAGTGACATATTATTAAAGGGATTTTCCCATCACAGGCAGAGTTATAATAACTACTGATGAAATCCTTAAGAATGTTGATGTATTGAAATATATTTCGAGAACCACATTTTAGATTTCAAATTGTATTGACGATCTTTTCAAACCCTGTGTTAACCGTAACATGGGTGACAACATGATGGATGGTCTGCCCTTATGAAAGTTTTATAGACTTACCAGAAATATCTTCCTTCTCTTGGCATTCCTTGAACTTTTGTGGCACTCTCTCTTATGCAGACAGTGATTCAAGAGTCTCAGTGACTTCATGACCAGTCTTGGTCCAAGCAAAATTCCCATGAGAATCAGCAGTTATTATCATAAAACAGAAGTGGACTCTTATTGCGTTTCTAACTAGTACAACTCCCCAGAGTGGCCCCCACATCTGGCAGGGTCTAGGGGGCCTGCTCTAGTGTAAGGGACCCCACGATGTTTCTGCAGCCAACGTTTAGTTGCTACTCACCACCTCTTTTCTCCCTGAAGCTTCACTGGACAAGTGAGGCACCCTTACAACTGCCAAGGCTCCCTGTGGAATCATAAATGTTCTACAAGGAGCTCAGTATACCTCTGAAGTCTAGAAGCTAATCAGGGTTTAGAGAAATGAAACAACAATAAAATTTTGCATCACAAGGTATAAATTCTAATTTTATCTCTCACCACCTTGGACTCAGTGTTGTTCTTTTAATGTGCCCAACATATTCCTATCTTACTGCCTAGGAATTTCATTTTCTTTCTTTCTTTTTTTTCAAGGTTTTTATTTCCTTTTAGTAAATCATATATGTATAGATCATGAATACATTGATGCATTTGTGGGGTACAATGTGTTGATTTTTTTACTGCAATTTGGAATGGTTACATCAAACTAATATAGCTTTCACCTCATTTACTTAATTATCATGTTAACATTTTATTTATATATAGAATATTCTTTCTCAGATAACCTTTCATTGACAATTCTGCTAAAACGCCACCTTATTAGAGCACCCCCATTCTTGTGTAAATCAATGTAAAAAATTGCATAGTTCAAACTTGATATTGCTCAAACCCAAGCCTGATGTCTCCATTGCACCCCGCTGAGGCTGTGTGAGGAAGGCTGCCGGCCTCGGTGCAGCCAGGCACACTTTGGCTAAATGACTGATTAACAGCTGTCCTGTCCCTAGCAAGGATGAGTGGGACCTTTCCCCAGGATTCCCTTAGTTGTGGTATGCTGAGTCCGGCCCTTTTGAACATACGGAGTGTGACTGCTTATCACAGTGCAAGTCAGTGGAGGAAGCGACTAACGTGTCCCAGCAGGTTTTTTCATTATTGTGAGATTGAGAAGATGAAGATGTAGGAACAGCAAGGAGGCCCCTCCCCCCAACACACCTGGGACTTTCCCTTAAGGAGCAATTTGTGAAGGCTCAGACCTGTGTTTTCTAACGTGTTCCCCTAGGCCAAGGCATTGGCATTAGATGCCTCTGACATCAGAGGACTTTATCAGGGCCCTGGTTGACAGCAAAGAGGGTGTATTCCAGGGAAGAGGCAAGGTCAGGTGTTTTCATCCCTAAGTAGCAACAATGTTTCCCTTACAGGTAATCACACTGCTAATGTGAGTGCTTGTCATCTGGTCCTTCATTGATTTTCTTTTCATTCACTCATTAATTCATTCACACAACTTATATTTGTGTTATGTCTGCTGTGGACCAAGCATTTTGCTTGGAGCAAGAGGTTCAGTGCTGGGTAGGACGTGCTAGCCCCGGTTTTAAGGAGCATGTGGTCCGAGAGCTATACAATCATGCAGATGATTTCACAATGGCAGTTACAGTAAGTGCTACAGAGGTACATGCAGCCTGTCATAAAACTGTTTAATAATATTCCGAAGGGAAACTGAAGGCTTAGGATGGGCCCATTGAGATAATGTCAGTTACTAGAACTGTGTTAAACCCACGCTGATTTTTCACTATGATTAGGTCTTGGCCCCTTATTTTTAAAATCTATTTCACCTGCCATTCACACTCTGACTTTCCATGGGTTGGTCATACGTAGCCACTATCCAAGTCCCAATATCAGCTCTGAGATTCAAGAGACACAGTTTTGCTGTGTTCTTGTTTATCCACGCCCACTTTGCTCCCATGTCCTGAGCCCTTCTTCCCGTTTGCTGTGGACAGAGTGCCATCGTGATCAGGAGTTTGAAAATGTCAGACAACTTTGGGATTCTTGGGTTGCTGAACCATATTTAGTCAGAAGCACAACATACTGTATTTTTAGGGAAAATACGATTAAGTTCTAAAATCAAAGAATTGAATTGAATTGATGTTGAGTTCATTCATTAGTCAGAAAATACTTTCTGTATAGTGAGGCAGATAGCAAACAAGATTAAGAAAAACAAAGTTTCAAATAAGAAGACCGGGTATTTTCAGCAAATACCATTTGTTAAATAAGTTAAATGGCCCTGGATGAGGAATAAGGCCACCTGGTGGTGACCACTGCCCCCAGGTTTGTGTGGCTTCTGTGTGTTAACGTGTGGTGTTTAGCACTAACTGTCGATTGTGTGGTGTGAACTATGGCAGAGTCTACTGGGGAAAGGCTGAAAGGGAAAGAGGATGGTGGACAGGAGCACAAAGCAAATAAGACAGGAGCAAACAGGCACTCTCCCACATTTCAGGCGAGGACATCAACTGGAACCCAACTTCTAAAATCTTTTCTTCTTCATTTTGAAATTAAAAACACAACACTATCACAATGTCACTCCAAAATGGAATACTGAGGTCTAAATCTAACAGAATATATGCAGCACCTATTTGTGGAAAACTGTACAATTCTAATGAAAGATCAAAACACAGAAGTAGTATAAAGGTGATCCGTGTTCATAGATTGCAAGACTCCATAAGGTTAGGATGTCAGTTCTTCCCAACTGAATGTACAGACTCAATGCAATCCCAATCAAAATGCCTACATGTCCTGGTGTGGATGTTTTATCAAGGTAAACTGATTCTGAGTTTTCAGGGAAAGGCAACAGGTCTGGCCAGTAGAGCCAACACACTATTGACAAAGAACAGGTGGAGAACTGACACTGCCTCACTCCAAGACTTACTATACTTACTGAAAGCTGAAGTAATCACGGCAGGGAGGTACAGGTGAAAATGAGCACGCAGATTAATGGGACAGAGCAGAGAAACCCCACAACTCATGAAGATATGTTCTATTGATCTTTGACAAGCAAGTGAAACTCAAGGGGGAAATGATAGTCTTTACAAAAAACGGTGTTAGAACAACCAGGCATCCATATTAATAATGAATTTAGATAGAAAACTTACACATTTCACAACAATTAACTGAAAATGTGTCATAGACTAAAATATAAAGGCAATACCATAAATCTCCTAAAAGTTAACAAAAGAGAAAATTGATGTGCTTTTTGGTTTTGTGATGAGTTTGTAGTTACAACACCAAGTATATGGAAATATGAAAAAAAATTGATAATTTGGATCTTTAAAACTTTTGTAAGACATATACTGTTGTGAGATTGAAAAGACTTAAGAATGTTTATTTAATCATATACAAAGAATTCTAAAAGTCAACAGTGAGGAAACCAATAGTTCAGTTAAAAATTGGGCAAAACATCTGAATAGACTCCCCCATCAAAGGAAGTACACATATGATGAATGAACATATGAAAACATAATTTTTATTAGAGAATTTCAAATTAAAACAATGAATATTTTCTCCCATTTCATAGGCACATTTGTCATTCTGCTGATTTTTTTCCTTCGTTTTGAACAAATATTTTAGTTTGATGCAATCCCACTTATTTATTTTTGCGGTTGTTGCCTGTGCTTTTGGTGACATAGCCAAGAAGTCATCACCAAGCCCAATGCCACACAGCCTGTCTCCTGCATCTCCTTCCAGGTTTCCAGTTTCCAGTTTCTTTATTTTGAGGTGAGTTCTCTGTATGATGCATGGTATGAACTCAGTCTCACTCTCCAGCATGTATATCCAGAGTCCAGGAGTGAACTCAGTCTCAATCTCCTGCATATATATCTGGTGTCCAGGTGTGAACTCAGTCTCACTCTCTTGCATGTATATCTGGTGTCCAGGTGTGAACTCAGTCTCACTCTCCAGCATGTATATCCAGAGTCCAGGAGTGAACTCAGTCTCAATCTCCTGCATATATATCTGGTGTCCAGGTGTGAACTCAGTCTCACTCTCTGGCATGAATATCCAGAGTCCAGGTATGAACTCAGTCTCACTCTCCTCTCTTGCATGAATATCCAGTGTCCAGGTGTGAACTCAGTCTCACTCTCTAGCATGTATATTCAGTGTCCTGGTGTGAACTCAGTCTCACTCTCTTGCATGTATATCCAGTGTCCAGGGTTTCCAACAGCATTTGTTTAGGAGGAGAACTTTTCCCTTCATGTGGTCTTCTTGTCCTTAGGGAAAGTCAATTCCACATACATGCTCAGGTTTATGTCTGGGCTCTTGAGTCTCTTCCATTCATCTGTAAGTCTGCATTGTGCCATTACCATATTTTTAAAATTTTGAAATTAGGAAGCATGATGACTCCAGCTTTGCTCTTCTTTCTTGAGAGTGCTTTGGCTACATTATTTTGTGATTCTATGTAATTTTAGGATTTTTCTTTCATTTATGCAAAAAAATTTCCATTTGGATTTCCCCCCCTCCATTTTTTAAATTTGTATATATTAATGAGGTACAGGTGCAATTTTGTTACATTGACATATTGCATCATGGTGAAATCAGGACTGTCAGTGCAGCCATCCCTGGAGTGAGGCACTGGGATCTCAACAGCCAGAGCATCAAGTCTGTAGGCTGTTTCAGATAACGTGGACCTTCTAACCCAATTAGGCCTTCCAGTGCATGAACATGGCATGTCTTTCCATTTATTTCTGCCTTCCTTAATTTCTTTCATCAGCATTTTGTAGTTTTCAGGGTAAGGATTTTCATCTTCTTGGTTAAGTTTATACTTATGCACATCATTTTCAGAGTGTTACAACTGATTTTTATGTATTGATTTTGTATGCTGTGACTTTACTGAATTTGTTATAAGTTCTATGAAGGTTTTGTGAAGTTTTTATGGTCTTCTGCATTTAAGATTATGTTATCTGTAAATTAAGATAATTTGAGACATTAATATTACCTATTAAAATAACCATACTCCATAAAAATTGATAATATTAATTTCTGTTCAAGATGAAAAACAACAGGATTTCTCATTTCTTTCTGGTGGGAATTCAAATGACACAGCCACAACTGAAGACAGATTTCAGGTTCCTAAATTGCTAAACATAGTCTTAACCATCCTACTCAGGACTTATACTCTTGGGTATCATTCAAGTGATTTGAATATTTATGCCCACATAAAAACCTGTAAGCAAATGCTTATAGAATTTTTATTTATAATTGTTCTAAACTGGAAGCAATCAATATGTCTTGCAGTAGGTAATTGGATAATCAAACTATGGTACATCCATACAATGGAATATGATTGAGCAATAAAAATAAAGGAGCTGTCAAGTCTGGAGCCAACATGGGAAAATCATAAGTGCAGATTGTTAAGTACATTAAACCTGTTGGAAGAAGGCATATATGGCAGAATTCCAATTATGTGATTTTCTGGAAAGGGCAGAATCATAGATATGAAAAGAATATTAGTCATTGGCAAGGGCTCAGGTGTAAAAGATAGAGTTGAATAGGTGAAACACAGAGAAATTTTTAGGCAGTGTAATAATGAATGCATGACACTGTGCATTTGTTAAAACTCAAGGAAGTTATGGCCCATGAGAAGGATAATAATGTATCCCAAGATCTAAAAACTTGTTTAGGAAATAGGTGGATTCCAGGATAAAATCAGAAGGTTAAAGAACAAACACCAAACAAACCATCAACATCTATTTGCATTATAAATTTAGAAAACAACGTCACTGAAAAAAGGCTGATCAAAAAGGTGCCTATTTACCTAACTGTGGAAGTGAGTAGACAGAAGAATCTGTGCATAGCACGCAGCACTGTGATTGCTTAGAGCTGGTGATTCCCCCAGAGAGAAAAGGTTACGATCTTTGAGAAACATCTGCATGTGGGAGCAGAGAGAACATGCAGATGTCTACATAACAAAAGATTTCTTGGGGCCACTCCCATGATGAAGCCTGCTAGTGCGATTCAGCCCAAGTCCAAAGAGTTCAGGACCAAGGGAGCTGATGGTGTCATCCTCAGTCTGAAGTCCAAGGAACAAGATCTCAAAGGCCAACGTTGGACAAACCCCATAGTCCACATGCCAGAGATTGTGGAATTCAGGCATCCACTGGCAGGAGGAAAAGGGCATCCTAATTCTGGGAAAGGAAGGCAGAATTTTGCCCTTCCTTGAACTTTTTGTTCTGGTTCCATCCAGGGCTCCCACTGCTCAGATGGTGCCTGCCCACATTGAAGACAATTGTCCTCATTCAGTCCACCCACTCACACATCAGTCTCCTTTAGGTACACCTGTGCAGACACTCCTAGGGCAGCCCAGTCATTCTAATCAAAAGCAAAACCACCTGAGTTTCCACTCTAGCACACAGGAGATGGGCTGAGTGCCTACTGAAGCACTGGAAATAAATTGTGCTTTACCAGCTATCTGGGCACCCCTTAATCCAGACAAGAACACACCCACATTAGCATCATGATGCAGAAATTAAACGGGGAAGTGAATGTATGATGGATTTTGGAGCCCAATGACGCACTATTAGAGAGGGTGGTTACAGAAAGCAACCAGTAAAGGTGTTTAACTGGACATATCAGTGTGGACATTATATTTGCCTTAATATAAGCACTATATATACATATATTTATAGATAATTTTACATACAGGAGTTATTGTACACCCACGCATTTTATTCTTGCATAATCTAAGAGTCCCTAGAAACAATGATACCACATTATCAGTAAACACAAGTAGATTACGGTTTCTAGTATCATTCCTGAAAAATGGTTGAATGGCAACTAAGGTAGGATATATGCAAGATGAGCCTAGAATATGTTTAGTGTCAGAATACGGGAAAGTGCTCAGTAAAAAAAAAGACAATTATAGTAGGGGTATGTGAAATGGAGCCAGCTGAATGAGTTTCCAATGACCAAACCTGGAACATTTTTGAGATTAAAAAATGTAAGGGAAAAAAAGGAAAAGAAGAAGGGAAGAAAAAATAATTGCATTGTAACTCAGAGTACGAAATAAATATCCCTAAGTTCATGTCAGTATAAATAAACTATTGAATACATAAATAAATTGGGGAGAAGGGACAAATCTCCTGTGTGGATAAATTTTAAATAATTTAAATTGATCCCCCCCCATTCAAAGAAATGGAGCATAACCCCCAGATCCATTAGACTGAAGTACATTGGTGATGTCTCTCCCAAAATCATAGTATGAAAAAGGGTAACAAAGGGGACAAATGTATACTGGGGAAATCTTATGAACACGGCTTTATCTAAGTGATTAAGAGTAATGTCAACAAAGATGTCATACTGCTATTATACACACTTGAAATTATGTAATAAAAATGGCAATTTATAAAAAAAAATGGCAATTTATCTTGTGGTCCCTCTTCCAAGTACATACAACTCTAGCTTGACTAGAACTTCCCCAAACCACCAAGATCATCAACACAAGGAAAATCTGAGAAACTGTCACAGACAGAGGGGCTCAGGGAGACTTGATGACTTAATGCATTAGGGTCCTCTGAAATTCTGAATGTGATTCTGCAACAGGAAAAGGGCACCAGGTAAAAAAATAAGGCAATCTAAATAAAATATATAGTAGATTTAATAATTTGTTAATATTTTTCAATGTAAAACTGTTCTAAAATAAAATTGTATTAAAAATATGGAAATGTAAAAAACATCATGGATAAAATGAAAACAGAAGAATTTTATTAAAAGATATGAATGATCTTTCAAGTACTCTGGATATTCTGTTTAGAAAGACCATACTTTAGAAGGTCAGGTCATTTTCTGAGAATAAGAAAAAATTAAAATATATCTGCCCTAAATAATCCTAAAAATGAGAACATGATAGAATCAAGGTGATTGAGTCATTCATAATATAACTTAAATTTAACTCTAAGCAAATTTATAATAGAACACAATATAATTCTGATCCTCTACAATATAATAATTAAATGTCTAACACATAATTTCTAGACTTTCAAAAAAATTTCAAAAGGTGAGTAGGAGGTAATATAGTCAATCTAAGCAGATTAAGAGATTTTTTGTATATTGTAGGTAACAGAAAATAACACAGACTAATATTTTAAAAATAAAATACAGATAAAGTATTCAAATATGGGATATTTTCACAACAATTAGAATGTATACAAAATATAGGGAACTTTATTGCAGTACAAAATAATAATCAAATGAATAATTTATTGATGGAATAACATCACATTATACATAGCAAAAGATAGATTATTAAATGTAAAGATAGTTAAAAGGAAGGTATTCAAACTAAAGCATAGACACAAACATGAATAAAAATTATAGAACATAAAAAGGTGTGGAATGTAAACACGACATCTAGCAAATGTGCAGCTATGTTTCCAGAAGGAGAAGAAAAAGGGGGGTGGGGGTCACAAGAAATATCTGAGAACAAAAAACCATCTGAGCGTGATCAGAATGCCTGCAGGATTTCAATGCACAGATGTGAAAACTTCAGAGAATCGAATGGAATAAATATATATTAAATATCATTTTGGTATATAAAAATTGAACATAAAATCTTGGACAAACAAATAATTTTTACAAGTAGGCAGAAAAAAAAATATGTCCTTCTGTAAAACAACAGTAAGAATAGGAGCTGATTTCTGAGCAGAAGTGATGAGACTCAGAAGGCGATAGAATAAGACTTTCAAAATAATGACAAACAAACCCCAGAAAACTGGCAGTTGTTTTTGTTTTGTTTTCATATCTAGCAAATTTCCTTCAAAAAATGAAGGTGAAAAAGTGTCTGAGGCAAAGAAATATTTCAGTATTACTTGAGCTGCGGCAACTGTAAACCAGTTCTTCAGGCTAATACAAATAAGCCCAGATTGACGGATGGAGATAGAAGGAATCTGAACGGAAAACATATGAAAAGGCAGTCTGATTGTGAAACCTAACAGGATAAAGAGGGATTTCCCACCGACCCGCCGTGCAGCGAGGGCTTGCTGCCTGAGGTACAAAACCACCTCATTTATCATTATCAGAACCAAGAGTGGTGGGACTGGAGGTTTTTACAAAGTCTCTTTTACTGACGTCCAAACAGACTGCACGCTCACTCCTGTGGAGTTAGCAAGGCTGTCCTGTGTACTTTTCCCAAGGAATACAGATTTCCTTCTTTCTCCCTCACTATTATTTACTTTCTTGGAAACCAACTCTTACGATAATATTAAATTATCATTTATTTGCTTACTATTAATATTTGAAACATTAAATTCAATATACACTACATATATAAAACTAAATTCTATGCTGTTTTATGATATTTTTAAAATAAAACAAAATAGACTCTAGTCTTTGTAACTGTGAACAGTTGTATTAAGACTAATTAGAAGAGTTTAATCTGCTTACTGTTTGAGCCAGGATTCTACACTTCATGTGTACTGAATTCCATCCCTCAGAACCTGCATGGAGCTTCTGAAGCTCTGACAGCTCATCGGACGTGGTGGGGGAGGCGTGTGGGCGTGGAATGTCTTTCAAGTGAGTGGAAACATGGGGTGCACAGTTACTGCAGCGACTTCAAGCCTCATCTCTTCTCTGGTGCTTTCCGGCAAACTAGAGAAAGCAAAGGGAATATCAAGATTTGAGGAATTCTGTTGCCTGGTCAGTGCGAGCGCCTTCAGCACAGAGAGGAGACACTTGCATCTTCCAAATGTCTAAGGATGGTCACCTCGTGACGCAAGGCACATCAGCAGTTATGCTTTCTAACCTTAATGTTCTGCAAATGATAAATAAGAATGATTTTGTTTTTAAAAGCAAATTATTTTTTGTATCGTGTTATACTCTCATAATCCCTCCTTCATACTCCAAGATTATTCTTTCCAAGACTCTGCTCTGTTTATTTCTGTGAACTCTTCAGCATGCAACTGCTGACTTGGACAGATAGGGAGATAGAAAGAGAAATAGTGGGTGCTCAAAAATATAGTCAGCATCAAAAATGGAAGAAAGGAAGTAAATGGAGAAGGAAGAAAAGGAGGGAAAAAGAAAGAGAGAACAGACAGAAGTGGGGCAAAGAAAGGAAGGGAGAGACAGAGAAAAATGTTGGCTATTTATTAATTTCAAAGAGAGTTTTCTGTAATAATCTTAAATCATTCAAAACAAAGTTCTTCAATTACTTATCTTTATTACATAATTTACTATAATGCATTTAACTATAAGATAGCCTTTGTATGATAAAACATTTACAAATGTGTGAAGAAATACCAATTTAGTAAACTGAATGGGAAGTAAATAAAATATGAACATGGACAGATAATAAGCAAGTATTTTTTTTTCTTTTTGCCAATGTGATAGAATAAAAGGCATCGACATACCTATGCTGATGACGATGTCCACGACAAAATCTGGGACTGCACGTCGTTTACAATTATTACAATTATTACAATTATGTATGCGTTTTTAGTAGTGCTTAAGTCAATTCACTATGGTTACTATTATTATTGACTATTTTCAATTTCCTTCTCATATTTATTGTCATGTCTAAATTTTGTTATGGAACCAAAGACAATATAGGAAAAAATTTGATTTTCTTCAAAACTCACAGAAATCTGTAATATGAATGGATTTTCTTTTAACTAACAGGTCTGGCATTTGATGATGTGACAGTATTTAGTAAGTTTAGTGACTTCACATCTAAAATTCTGGAAATTAAAGACTTTTCCTGCAGATTCTTGAGTTCAGAGTTTGGGAAGAAGTGCCACCTTGAACTTGGTTAATAATACATTAGCTCACAAGCTAGGTAGAAAAACTTTCATGTAAAATATAATGGGGTCTTTTTTCTTTTTTTGGTATATATTTGAAAACCTTTTAAAGAATATTTTACAAAAAAAAATGGATGTTACATTTTTACCATTTGCTTTAAAAAAAGATTTTCCATGCGTTCATCTCTAGAAGGTCATCTCTGAGATGTACAAGCCGGGCCTTCATTTGGGGCTCCTCTGGCATCCATATTTAACTTCCTTTCATTCGGTGGCCTTTATTAGCTGAGCTCCTGGAGCTTGTAGCACATTTTAAACAGCAACACTGGGAGGATGTAAATGCAGAATAATGTATCAGGACTCAAATTTGCATGGTCAAATGTCAAAAAAATTAGGCCTTCCCCAGAACCATGTCAAGAGAAATAACATAAGTGGGCAAACTCAACAGCAGGCGTGCCATTATCGTTTAGCGCAAGCTGTCATCACTGCCAGCAAGTGGAAGCAGCGGTCATTAGCTGGAACTCTGCCGGGGAAGGCTGCAATTCTTCCTTTTCCTTTTATAAAAAGATTTTTATTTTTTTTCCCCATCATCTGACAGTATTTCACAGAATGCCGCAATGCAATGTTGCCTCCCTGACAGGAAAGTCAAGAGGTGGGGAATGGCGCCTTTAGGTGGCAGTGGGGGTGTGTGAAAGCACCAGTAAGCAAAATCTGTAACAGTCCACTGTCAGCTGGAGGGTGCAGGAATTGCATTTCCTATCGGATAAATACTCATTAAGAGTAATCACTTTATTTCAGCTCTGTAATGACATTAACAAGCTTGGAATACAGGGAATTACATGAGTCAGAACAAATAATTGAATATTCGACTGCGGAGGGAACACAGCACAAGCCTGCCTTCATGTCAGGCCATTTCTGAAGCCAGCACAAGCATGCAATTACATAATAAGCTTAAACAGCATTAAATTGGCACTATTCGTACCACCACTGAGAAGAAAGGAGTATTAATTGTTCAGCTCAAACCTGCTTGTAATTTCATGCAACACAAATACGACTGAGGCTGCCCTATTTTTATGTAAATGGACTTAAATGCAGGGTTTAGACACATCAATAAAATGAAATATCAGAAAACCTGAGGTACAATGTAGGAAAGATCAAGGAAGTATCCACAGATGCTGATTGTAAACCAGGTTAAGTGGGAGAAGTGTCTTTGAAAGAATAGATGAATAAAAATTTGACTAATTTTTGAAATTTCAGTCCACCATGGTGATGCAAATAAGTGTTCTATATATACATATTTTTTTTTCCTTTTCTCAGTATTTCCAGCAGGCAATGTTTTTCAAAGTTATTACAAAATCTTATAAATATGTGTAATGAGGAGAGACTCGCTGACGGGTTATATAGAGACACATGCACATATATTTGCGTAATTGATATCAGGGCCCCATTAATCACACAACCTGTCCCGAGAATGTAAACACACCACACACGACAGAATGACTCCCAGCTGCCGTGAGCAAGAAGACGGAGTCGGAAGCTGGTAAGTACCTGGCGTCACCTCACTCGTTTGACTCACTAGTAGGTGAGGACACTGAGAGAAGAGGACGCTGCATTGTGACATCTCATCCTGTTGCCACGTAGGAGTGTCATTTGGTGTCCAAGAGCCCTGGGTCGCTGAGAGCATCACATTAGACAGCAGGTAGGAAGGCCAAGGGGCGACCCAGAACACGCTGCCCGCGCCGCCCCCTCATGCAGAGAGGAGGCTCTTCTCCTTCTTGAATGTGTTGCCTCTATCAGAATGGAGGAGATGAGAAGTGAGGGGCTGGGGACTTGGAACCCAAGTCAGGAGCTGTCAGCGTATAGCTGGCTTTCTACCACAACTCCAAATGTGGTCGTTACTCAGACAAGCCAATGGGCACTGGATATTTGATAGGCAAACTCAATAATCATTTATAATCCTGACAGGTTAAGGGTCTCCAAGGCAAACTGCAGTATACACACTGGGCTTGAAAACAAGAGAAAACAAATAAAGGAATCTCTGCATTCCTGAGAAAATGTCTTTTCTTTCTCTAGTCCTCCAATCTTCCAATCAGGGCTTTTCTTTATCATTCCCATCCTCAGAGGACGTACAAAACCATTTTAAAACTATTTTTCTAAGTAGATGACCATGAAGCCTTCATCTCAGTATTTGTTTGTAACTCATGTGGGTGTTTAAAAGTTGTTATTTAATAAATGCAAGGAGAAAGGGGAACAAGTTCCAACTTTAGAACCCTTTAGAAGGTGTCAATAAATTTAATATGGAGAGCTGAGCCAGAAAGTTCAGTGTTTATCTTATCTGTCCTATAAAAGCTTGAAATTGTTGGAAGAAAGATTATATACTGGCCTGATCTTTGGAGGAAATATCACTTACCATATTGCATTTCTCATGGTAGACACCCAATTCATCTTTAGAAAAAAATCCAGAGAAAATGATACAGTTCCAGTAGAAAATTAGCATTAAAATTAACTTCAGTAAAAGAGACATTTTCTTCCCATTCCCTTCTCTCTCTCTCCCTGTCTGTTCCCCTTTTCTCTCTCCCTCTTTTTCCTGTTTCTCGTTAAAAAATGATTCTAGTTTTAGTTGAAAGACTCAGTTATTCTGGATCTTAGCTTACATAAAATGCTTACTGTGTTATACAAATAACACTGTTAATTACCATTAATTATTCACCTTATCTTTATCTGTGTGCTGGGTAGAGTAGGAGATATTAAAATTATACATTTTGGTCTCTATTTTCAAGTAGTATTCATATCTATTGGCCTAACAACATGCATAACACAGTTATGAAAGAATATAGGAAGTTCAGAATGACATTATAAGGAGCAAGAACCCAGAATGAATTCACTGAAAAGGAACTGTTCCTGTGTTCAGTCAATTAATACCGATTGGTCAGCTACTGCGTGTCGGGCACCAGATTGTGTGTCAGAGGCAGATGAGGGCACCCGCCCCGTACTCCAGAAGCTTCACTTACCTGCCAGAGACCAGCAGGTAGGGTGAGTGGGAGAACTTGGTGGTCACCGTAACTTCTTTTTCCAAAGACATTTATTTGGAAGAAGCATTGTGGCCAAGATTAAATCAAGGCAGACATGGCTTTTGGCAGTGCTGTCCTGTGGGAGATGTGGTAAACACATGACATGAGCTAAGGGGACAGAAGGCGATTCCGGGAGAGATGGAGAAAGGTCATATGTCCTCTAAATGACACCTCTCCCTGACCATCCCACTCAACATCCAGAGAACAAATCTTCAGGAGCTACTGAGCTTACCACAAAGCGGACTGGAGGAAGCTGGGGGAGGCCTGCTGCGATTGCCCTTCACTGATGCACAGAACCCTAACATTCTGCACAGAAGGGACTTGGAAGGAAAAAGAAAGAATAAGTCACCTGCTGGGAAGATTCAGAAAGGTGGAGAAGGCCTTGGCAGCAGCTTCCAGGGAATTGGAGCTTTCCTTTTTGTTTTGGCTGGGGCTGGGTTTGAACCCACCACCTCTGGGATGTGGGACCGGCGCCCTCCTCCTTTGAGCCACAGGCACTGCCCAATGGGAGCTTTCTTGAAGGTTATTTTGATTATGTTGAAAAGTCTTTATGCAGCCTGAGCCATAGGAAAAGGTGGACGTAGATATATGCAGTATTTCACACAGATAGGATTATGCAAAGCCATGAAGGCTTGAGAGAACGTGTTCTCAAGTCCAGCACAACTAAGTGTAAAGCTGCAGAGATGGTACTATAGGTCAGAGTGATCTGTCGCGAAAATGAGATGGTATCTGTCCCTGAAAGAGTGGTGAATGTGAATAATTTAGAATTCCACTATTCTAAATCATTAAGAGATTATATCGATTTTATCATCACGGTGTAAAGATGGCTCAGGAAGAGACCGAGGGAAGTGAGCACAGTGGCCACCAGACCAGGAGGCGAAGCACCCAACAGGTGCGGCCTGGAGGATTTGGCACCGCTCACACAGGAGGAAGTGGACAGGGAGGAAGAACAGGTTGGGAAGTTTGTAACATTTTAGATTTGAGCTGGTTGCATGGGTCACTTTGGTCTACAGGCAAAAGCAGAGAAGGGTCTGGAGACAGTGTTTGGATGGAAACTCAGAAGCCAGGAGAGATGGAGCAGCAACCCAGCCATGCATGGGCTCTGCCCAGGAGATGTGTGGAGGAGGGGCTAGAAGGTTTTCCAGGACACGCTCTGACACAATTCCATTTTACACCCAGGCAAGGATGAAGAAGGCTGTAAAGGAAACTAAGAATCAAAATGGAAGCCAGAAAAAAAAAGACACAAGGCCACCAGGCAAAGACCGGAAGGATTCTCAGGGAGGGAGGGCTGAAGGGGGCCAGGGACAAGTGCCTCAAGCTTCACATGCCCTAGTCACACATATGACTTCCACCATCGGAGAATATCTTACAGTTCTGGCAACTGTGGTGAGCAGTGAAGCCATCAGCCAGTGACCTGAGTGGCAGGAGGAGGAACTAGCTGGTCCTCACTCTCACCTTCCTCCGCCCTGTCTAAAACATTGCAGGGCTCCTGAGTTTCCATCCAAACCCTGCTTTGCCCCTGCCCTTCTCTTTACCTCCACGCTGCTCCCCTGGTCATGTGACCAGCACTTCTTGCTTAGACTCTTGCACCAGCATTGCCTTATGAACTAACTTTTACTTCCTCGAATCTACTCCAAACCTTCATACAAGTTCCATGAGTTGTCCCTAAAGTAATCACAACCATCTAGTCAAAAATCAAAACTGGCCATCGGTATCCTTTACGGGCCTTTCACAGAATCTCACTGCTGCTGAAGTTGGCCATGACCCCTGTCATGGGAAGCCCAGCACAGTGGGTAACCACCACCCAGCCCCACCTGACGTCACACTTCACAGCCTGGGACAGTGCCCCGTTCTTTTCCGAGTTCCCCGCTGTCCAAATTTCCCTCCATCTTTTGGCATTTGCATGTGGTTTACTTTAAAATCTTTGAGCTTGTCTCTATCTTTGCATTAATAATCATTGTTATTCCTGTAGGTTTTAATTTAATGAGCATTTTCATGCAATCAAATCCCCGCGTCCATTTTCTGTGCAGCACTAAATTCAATCGTTATTTACGTTCTTCAGTGTGGTCATGTGATTGCCCTCTGCCCTCTGCCTGGCACCTGAGAGGGGTTCCATAGGAGATCCACTTCAGAGCTTCATGACTGTCAGAGAACAAGGGCCTTGCTTTCTCTCTTCTCATCACTAGCATGTGATCTCACACCTTTAGACAGCTGCTGAAGTGGCAGCTGCACTGCAATGTGGAGGAAGGTTTAAGAAGGTAAACATTTGCTTAGTGCTGTGACCTTAGCACTGCCTCAGTCAGTGCGGGGTGTAGAGTGAAACTGAGCAACAAACACGGGAGGGCGTGAAACAACGGAAAGCCACGTATCTAAACACTGCCCGTGTCCACAGGTGTTTGTGAACTGTCACTCGTGGTTTCATAGATGACGGGTTCAGTATAAAATACAGGGAGTCACTAATTCTATTAGTGTGAACAATGAACAAGAGATCCAAGGAAATGAAAAAGACAGTTCACTGATGGTCTATTTTTATAGCACACTTTGAGGAGGTAAGTGATGTGCAGGGCACAAATTAAGAAATACGCAAGGACATCTTCCCCTTGTTCTACCTCTAATAGGCGAAGCCTTGGCCATGTTCACCAGCTGAGAGGTCATGATAGTGAGGGGTCAAACCATGTGTCCAAGAGCAGCCGCACATCAAGGGCATGTGAGCAGCAGCCATGCTGGGATGGATCTTAGAGTGCCCTGCACGAGGTGCCAATCTCTCCGCACAATGTTGGAATGATTGATAATTTTATATTTAAATGTGTTTCTTGCCAGTGAAAAGTCCAATGGCTACTGGAGTACCAACAGAAAGAATCATGTGCTGGCCACTCCTTGCCACTCTTTCTGCATACATGTATCATTTGCCATTGTTCTGTGGCCTCCGTAATACACGTAACTTGCACTAACCCGCAGTCCACGAGAGCCTCCTGCTTTGTGGGACCACAGGAATTCTGTACTCAGGTTCTGTGTCAACATGTCTGCAGCTGAGTAAAGTGGCGGTGCTGTGAGGAGTTCTGTTCAAACCATGACTCACTTCACATGCAGAAAGTAATGTTGAGCCCGAAAAATCATCCTACCTATCAAAATACCACATGGTTGAAGTATCAGTATTTATTGTATTGTATGTATAGAATCATTGGCCAGGTGAAGTGGCTCATACCTATAATCTTAGCACTTCAGGAACCCAAGGTCAGAGGAGCACTTGAAGCCGGAGTTCAAGTCCAGACTGGGCAATATAGAAAGACCATATCTCTACAAAATGTTTTTAGAAACTTAGCCAGGCATGGTTGCACGTACCGTATTGGTGGTCCCAGCTACTCAGGATACTCAGGAAGCTGAGCAGGGAGGATTGCTTGAGCCCAGAAGTTTGAGGCTGCAGTGAGCCATCATAATGCTATTAAACTCAAGCCTGGGCAATGGAGGTAGACCCCATCTCAAACAAAGAAAAAAAAAAGAAAGATAATTATGACACAAAATTTTGATTTTTTCTCAATTTTAATGTGTGTTTCTATGCTTGTTATCACTTATCACTATTATTCATATTAAATTTTATTTATCATAAAAAGTTAAAAGGCACTATTTCCCCCTGTTACTTGTATTAGGAGGCTCACATTCTCATTTTGGATTGCCTGTGCATATTGTGTAGACAACCTTGCTGTCAGCTGGAACAGGTGTCAGGACATGAAGTGAACCTGCAGGCGATAACATTTCTCATATACAATCCTCATCAGTGAAAACTATATTATATAGTGACTAATACCGAGGATACAATTGTCATCTCTAAATATCTGTTTTCAGATGTTCGTCAACACAGTGAGGTACACAGGAACCTCTGACTCATCCTCCTTATTAGTGGTTACATCTCTTAGCAAGATGGAAAATCAGCTGATTAGTCACACGTTGGTTATCAGATAACTTAGCAGCAGCTGAGTAAATTATCCAAAGTTAACGCTAATGTATGTTAAAGAGTATGGGAAAGGAAAGGGAGAAAAAAAAAAAGAATCAGACTGATGTGTTTAGGATTACTAATTTTTATGTTATGGTAAAATACCCATGAAGTGTAAGGAATTATGACTCCAGTGCAAAATTATGGGAAAGGTGTCCAAATCACACAAGAAAATGCAAAGAGCCCTAGAAAGCTTTTAAATTCACTAAAAAAAGAAAGAAAAAACTCTCATTAATCTCCACATCATCCTTGTGAAGGCATCATAGACAATGATTTTGGAAAATGGGCTAACTAGATCACAGGCACTAAAGCAATAACATATTTCCTTCTACTTTGAATAAGACACCAGTTTCCCTAAAAGCAAGTTTTCCATAGCACTGAGAGATACTTTCAGCAATTCTTTACTGGAGAGGCAAGAATTATAGGCCAGCGTAGCCCAAAGAACAACGTAAAAAAGTTGCTGCAGATATGAATTTTGATAAAAGATGTTGAAATAGATGGGAGTAAACGAGGAAGCTCCTAATTTGAACATTTTACAGTCTGTGGCCCAGAGTCATTCCCGAGGGTGTCTGCAGAGGGAGAAGCATAGTTAGCAAGTCTGGAAGGCAGGCTGAGGATGGAGACTCAGAACCAGATTACAAACTAAGACAGTATTTAACTGAAAAGTCCCACTTAGCCACACTGATAATCAGAATTTAGAAGGAATTGTTTAAGCCCATAAAATAATATATCTTATTGTCTGCTCTAAATATAAAAGAGAAAACAAAAAAATTATGGAGGTAAAAGTGAATTAAAACCAATATTAGAAAAACTGGAACTGAAAAAGTATTCAGGCATAGATGGTTTTGAGAAAATCCAAACAAATTGGCAACAGAACATTAATATAAAAATATTCATAGAGAAGGTGGCAGATATGGAAGAAAACAGGTGATTCTGAAAAGGGGGTAGAAAATAAAACAAAATCAGTATAATATGAAAATATATTATGACCCCCCCATTTTTTTTTCTGCAGGGAAAAAAAACCCTTAAAATTTGTAGATGAAAAGGGCATAACAATTCGTAGGAAAAATTATCAGCAACGATCAATATGAAGACCTGCCTTGGGATGGACTGATGTTGAAGATAAAGCAAAATTTAGACGAATCTTCCACATACATGGAAGAAAATAGTGATTTGGCCTCAAACATCCTCATAGCAGCATTCAGTTTCAGAGGAGAGACAAATTAATTTTTTAAAGAATTTTTACAGTTTTCAAAAGGAATCCATTCAACATTTTGCCATTGCAAATGATGTTGACTTACATTATAGTAGAAGTCTGTATTGGTTAGTGTTCAGTTTGGCTGTGAGTGACAGAAAACACAAATTAATAGTGATATAAATAAGAGAGAAGCCTGATTCTCTCCTTAATAAAGAAGTTTAGAAGTAGAAATTCTTTTTTTTTTCTGAGACAGAGTCTTACTTTTTCACCCTTGGTAGAGTACTATGGCATCACAGTTCACATTAACCTCAAACTCCTAGGCTTAAGTAATTCTCTTGCCTCAGCCTCCCAAGTAGCTGGTACTATATGTGCCTGCCACAATGCCTGGTTATTTTTCAGTTGCAGTTGTCATTGTTGTTTAGCAGGCACGGGCAGGGCTCGAAACCGCCAGCTTTGCAGTATGTGGCTGCTGCCTTAATCACTGAGCTACAGGCACTGAGCCTAGAAGTAGAAATTCTAATGTCCCAGAATCTTTGGGAACCTACCTATATTATCTCTCTGCTCTGCTGTTATTAGGAGGGACTTCATACTTCAAGATGGCTGCCTTAGATCCCACCTTCGCATATACATTCCAGCCAAAGCTGAGTCTGAAAGCTGACAAATACTATGTTATCAGCACAACCTTTGAGGGATATTAGGAAATAATAACCTTTATTCTTTGTGATCCTGTGTCCAACTACAAATTGGTATCTCTACTTTGAGGGAAAAGGGGAAAATTGATATGGGAGAAAAATTAAGAATTTCTGCTCCAACAGTTTTTCTCTAGCTGAGGATATTTCCTTTTATTTCCTTATGCTAGAAGACTTTTGAGTTAGATACGAAAAAATAATAGAAGTTGGATATTTTAAATAAAACCAAGAAATCCTCAAGCACATGAATTATAAATCTGTAAGTCAAAATACCTAATAAGAAAGGTAAAGTAATACAGAAGCGTTCACAAATCTCAAGAACAATGAGTTTTATGGTCACGTAGTATCTTTATTGTCCTCTGTGGACCTTCCTCCCCCAAGCACAGGGAAAACCCTGAGTTATGAAGTTAAGATCTATGAAGCTGAGTGTGGTTTCTAGGCACAACAAAAGCTCTGTGGCACACAAGGATTAAAATCATCACCAACGTTTTTTAAATAATATATTGCAAGTTGTAAAAATATTCACAGTGGGGAATTTTAAGTAATGCTATTAACCAACAGTCCGCTAGGTGGAGCCAGGCTTGGCCTGGTCTGAGGCTGATGGGGGAATGTGAGTGTTATGTCCATGTGCTGGGTCTGGGCTGCTCCCTCTGAGGCCGAGGGAGGAATGTGAGTGTTATGTCCGTGTGTGGTTCTGGGCTGTGGACTCTGGTCCATCAATCGTGGGACGGGCTTATTTCTCATTCTCAGGCATGGCAAGAGTCCTGCATTCATACTTAGACATTGCTGTGTTTCCATGACCAGGTAGCTGTGGCTCTGGGCCAAATGCAACACCTGTAGTTCAGTGCTCTGTCTGTGTATTGGTCTGAATGATAGATTTGTCACACATGTGACTGCTGTGTCAGAGATCCTGTAACCTTGAGCTGCAACATGGCAACAGCCACTGCTGAGAGTTGAAATCAAGGTAGCCTTTTTTCCCCTACATATTTGGAGGGAAATAGTTTTTTCTCTGTAATCTGTTAATAAAGTAATAATGTGAATTGTTTCTTTAATATTAAATGTGAGGGTTGAGATATAAAACTGTCATTTTCCTCAAATGATATTATTTTCTTTATGAAAAATGCAGGAAAATATAAATACAACTTTTAGAACTACCTAGAGAGTTCAAGAGAAAATGTTAGAAAAAGCCAGAGGAAATAAGCACTTTACATCAAGTGGAACAAAAATAAGAATTACACGGGACTTCTCACCAAATATCATGCCAGCAGAAAGAGAGTGAAGTAAAACATTTAACGCGGCAAACAAAAAAGCACTTTTTCTAGAATGAGTTCTCAAACTTAATTGTCAGACGTCATATGGTGACAGTTTTGATGGCCATTCCAGAAGAAGAGTTCCAAAATTGCTTTGAAGGGTGGACGAAGTTAAATAAAGTATCAATAGATAAAAAAAATCTCTTAACCAAAAGCAGCAACTAATTATAAAATATAATTATAAAAACCCCATTCAAGGTGGTGCCCGTAGCTCAGTGAGTAGGGCGCCAGCCACATACACTGAGGCTGGCAGGTTCAAACCCAGCCCGGGCCAGCTAAATAACAATGACAACTGCAACAAAAAATAGTCTGGCATTGTGGTGGGCACCTGTAGTCCTAGGTACTTGGGAGGCTGAGGCAAGAGAATCACTTAAGCCCAAGAGTTTGAGGTTGCTATAAGCTGTGATGCCACGGCACTCTACCCAGGGCGACATAGTGAGACTCTGTCTCCAAAAAAAAAAAAAAAAAATCCCATTCAAGATAGCAACAAAAATACATATAAATAAATGTACATATAAAATGGAAAGATTTTATATTAGATACTATACAACTTTATTGAAATACACAGAAGGCAGAAAAAAGACATCCCATATTTCAAAATGGAATAAGAATTTTTCCCCCAATTTCTTCAATGTGTGCAATGAAATTTACATCATATTTCTCATTGTTCCCACAGAACAAGATATATTTATCCCAAAATTTAGTAAAAGTCTAACAGTAGCCAAGATAACTGATAATATATGAAGAAACTCATCTTACTAAATAACAAGAATAATTATAAAGCTGTAATATTTAATGTCATGTAGGAAGTGAGACAAACTAATGAAACGTAATAGAAAGTACAAAATCAGGAACACTAACCAAACTTATGTGTGAGATTGGACAGTTAAGCTGGTGAATTCATCCCAGAGAAAGTTCTCCACCCGCACTCCCGAATGTCACTACCGTCACCTTTAGAGTCCCCCTTGGGAAGCTGTGCAACAGCATCAGCGCCTCGTCCACCCTTCAAAGCAATTTTGGAACTCTTTTTCTGGAATGGCCATCAAAACTGTCACCATATGACGTCTGACAATTAAGTTTGAGAACTCATTCTAGAAAAAGTGCTTTTTTTGTTTGCCATGTTAAATGTTTTACTTCACTCTTTCTGCTTGCATGATATTTGGTGAGAAGTCCCGTGTAATTCTTATTTTTGTTCCACTTGATGTAAAGTGCTTATTTCCTCTGGCTTTTTTCAACATTTTCTCTTTTCCCAGACCCACCGGGGTGCTGGAACCCTGCTCATAAGAGGCAGTTGTCATTCACGGCCCCTGGATGTGCCAAGGTCAAGTGCTCGTTTCAGTTTGGAACACTAGTAACTTTCTCAAGAGATGAATTGTTCCATCATTGTCTGTTGCAGATGCTATGACTTTGCTCCAGAATCCAGAATCATGTGCTGGGATTCACCCCCTGGAGCTTGCGATAAACCCCACCTGACTCTGCCCGCAGCTGTTGTCTTCTCTTCCAAACCACAGTCTCTACTCGGGTCCAGATGACCTCGCTACCCGCACAGTAGCCGCACTTTCTAAAGACACTGCTTTTGATCTGGGCACATGCAAAGCTGCCAGCATTTCACGTCACCCCTGCTGATCTACATCCCCAGGTGATCATGCCTGGGTGTGGCAGGATTGGCATTCAGAACCTACTGAGGACTTCCATGCACAAAAGTGCAGAAGGTCACTTATAGCTGGGAGGGACTATCCTGGCTGCTCTGCCCACTGGGCTCATAACATTTTATTCAAGTGGCAGTTCTCTGAGTGTTCACCGAGTTCATTGTTCACCCTCTGGAATGCACGTGTATTACCAAGGGCATCAGGGTGACAGGCCTCTTTGTTTCTGCTCAGAATGAGAGTTGGAGGTTAGAAGGAAGGTGTCAAACCCTGGCCTGGATGACCTTCCTGCTCTGAGTCCTGTGCTGTATCTGATTCTGCTGAATTTATTTATTTATTTATTTTAATATTTTATTTTTAACTTTATTTTTATTGTTGACACTATTACAGATAGATAGAACAATCACAACCATATTAACAAACAAAAAAACCGGTGCACAGAAACAAGATGAAGGAAATATATGAGGATGTTAACCACAGTCTTTGGATGATGAAAATATGGGTGAGTTTCTCTTCTACATTTCTGTAACTTCAAAGTTTCTATAATAAACACATACTTCATATCTTCATATATAATGGAAATATATGTAATAAAGGTGGACTACCAAAACACTATAATGAAGATTGTTCAAGGAAATAGACCAAATCACCATAATCCCACAACCACACAACTATTTCTTAATTGTTTTCCAGCTTTCTTCCCATCTTTGACCCTTATGCATATTTATCATTAACACTCTAATAATCATAGACTGGTGCACAGATCAAGATGTTGCTAACAGCAGTTGCTGTTGGATATGGGGAATATGGGTGAATTTCCTCCTTCTACTTTACTGAATTTCCAAAGTTTCATATGTGTATGTATTATATTTATAATGGAAAAATATATGCATTAAATTATTACCGAAACATGAAAGATCATTCAAGGAATTTGAGACAAAATATTTAACCATAATCCCACAATGACAAAACCAAATCCTACAATGATTCTTCTGGATTTATAAAGATCCTGTTATGATCAACAGCCCAAGGGCTCAGACAGGCTCTCAGGCCGGCAGACCTTTGGACCATGCTTTGGGTCCCATCACAGGCTCCATCTCTAGTCACTGATAAACTTTTGCATTAAAAATTTTTTTTTCAATATTCTCAAAACTCACAATGGACTCTGAACCTCAGTTTTTGCATCACTGAATGGGGTAATAATTACATTGTTAAAATAATTGACTTTCAGGGATAAGCTATAATCTGTAAACTCTAAGATTCTTGTTTTGTGGCCAGGCATGGTAGCTCATACCTATAATCTTAGAACTCATAGGAAGTCAAGGTCGAAATATCCCTTGAACTCAAGAGTTCGAGACCAGCCTGAGCAAGAGCAAGACTCCTTCTCTATTAAAAGTGGAAAAAAAAATCATCTGGGCATTGTGGCAGGTGCCTGTAGTATTAACTACTCAAGAGGTTGAGGAAGGAGGATGGCTTAAGCCCAGGAGTTTGAGGTTGCTGTGAGCTAGGTTGAAGCCATGACACTCTAGCCTGGATAACACAGTGAGACTGTGTCTAAAGTCCTTGTTACCTTTTTCAGAAGAAGAAGATAATAGAGATATTTCTATTATAAAACACAAGGAACACTGTTAGTGTTCAAGTTCTATAGTGTGTGTGGGCGAGGGCCAGGGCAGCATGTAGCTGTCTGGGCCTATTCACACAGGGCTGTACATGAGACAGATGTGAGGTCCCCAGGCCTGGAGGCCATGGGATGGCTTTTGTGTAGACTGATGAAGGACCACGCGTATGGAAAATGAAACTGGAAGATTCACACCACAAAAGCTTAAGATGTCACAAAATGGCCAGCAATGAGAAGCTGTCTATGAGAGTAATCTGCTAACCCTGAATCAGGTTTACACTGGGTCATTCAGCAACCTCCACCTCTTTTTGTTTTGTAAAATAATGCTCTCTGAGCCAGAGTTCTGTCCCTAACTCGGTGTCCAGCACATGAACACTGACCCACCATATACTACCCCAGGTACAGAAGGGATGTCTGTTTTCCTTTTTTCCCCATTATTATTTCTTTCCTTTTTTTCTTCTTTCCACTTAAATAAAGACCACAGTTTGGGAGGTCACAGGCTTTAAGAACAAATAATTTCGCAGAAGAATAAAGTTTCAGAAAGGGCTCTCATCTTCATCAAGTTCAACGGTTGTAGCCGTGGCCACTTCTGCTAGCTCCCTGCAGTGTTAGGGAGTTAGGGATGCATCACAAACACGGTAGGGGGCATTTCCTGTGCCCACGGATGCCATGTGGCACCTCTCAGCCACCCGACGATGACCTTCATTAACACACTTTGGTGATAAGTTGCATGCTTTCCTCTTAACCCCTCTGACAACGTCCTCCACATTTCATAGCTGTTTCGCATAAATCACATGCACTCTGCTCCCTCACAAAAAAGCCACGTCAGGGCCTGGGCAAGGGCTGGCATTTTCCTGTAAATGGCAAGGTTTAAATCAAAGTCAGAGTAGCTATGAGGTTGTTTAAACACCGAAACCTTCTGACCAGCTGACAGGGCAGGATTTCCATGGAGAAGGCAACATTTCTGAGGCACTCGTGTCTCCGAGGTTGCGATATATTAGCTGATCTTTCCCCTGATAGCTAACGATACACTCTTATGCCAGAATTTAAAAATAATAAAAAAGGCACCTTTTTTCCTTGCTCTATTGTTTTCACTTCAAAATTGTCCTGTTTCCAATTACCTTTATCGATATGAGCCCTGGACACTCAGACTGATGGGTGTAGAGACCATGGTGACACCAGGTCAACCAAATGCCACTGTCCTCTGAGGTGAGCTGTGCAACTGGATGCTCTCCCAGGCAAAACAGCAGCTCCTCTTCTCACAGACACGACCTATACGTTAGAGAAGGTGACCTAGGGGGTCTCATGGTTTTGTAATTTATTCATGATCAGACAAGTGGTGACTTTCTGGGGAGGGCTGGCGACTGAGTCAGAGTGTAACTTTCCTGTGCTTTACAAAGGCCATGCTATCCCATGGTTTCCTCAATGTGCACTGCCCTTAGGTATTCTGAACACCAGAGCTGCAGGCAGAGCAGCATCCCCTACCCCACAGATGGAAGAAAGGCGTTTTGGGCTCTGCATGCAGAGATTTTCATGTCCCTGCACTCACTTACCTGTAGGCAGCAGCTGCAATCCACCTCTGCTACTTTCCTTAGTCTTTGTTCTTTCTTTCTTCTGTCTCATGTTTTGTTTTATTTTATTTATTTATTTGTTTGTTTAAGACAGAGTCTCACTTTATTGCCCTCAGTAGAATGTTATGGCGTCACAGCTTGCAGCAACCTCAAACTCCTGGGCTTAAGCGATCCTCTTGCCTCAGCCTGCCAAGTAGCTGGGACTATAGGCACCCACCACAACTCCCGGCTATTTTTTTTTTTTTTGTTGCAGTTGTCATTGTTGTTTAGCTGGCCCAGGCCGGGTTCAAACCCACCACCCTTGGTGTATGTGGCAGGTGCTGTAACCACTGTGCTACTGGCGCTGAGCCATTCCTCATATTTTAAGCATGAAATATCTGATCAAGTGAACGAAATCATATAATGACAATTTGCACTTGCAAGCAGAGGTGCAACTTAGGCCAGTGGGGGAGTGACCACATCGGGCCTCACACCCACCCCACCTAGACCTCCTCTCCAGTTCTCCCTGGTCTATTCACTGCCTTGTTTTGTCACCTTTGCATGAATCCCTGCCTTCATTTACGAGATTAGCAGTAATGATAATAAGTTTCTCCAATTGCCCAAATCCCTGCCTTCATTAATGTGAATAGTAATAATGCTAACAAGTTGCCCCCATTACTCCTTTGCTCTTTCTTAGAACCAATGCCACTTCTGAGCATTGAAATTTCTACAATATGTCAGTATTATTTTTCTTATTTAAAAACCTATAGTAGCATATTATTGCCAACCAACAAATTCCAAGACCCTTACCTTGGTAATTGAGGCTCTGCGTTAGGCTCAGTCTGCACCTTAACTTGCCATAAATGTTGTCCTTGATGCCCTTTACTAATCCTACACTTTGGTCAAGTCAATGTGTTATCTGTGTCCCCAAATCTTCCTACAGCCTCCCATCTCCAATCTTCCTCCCCCTTGCCCTGCCTAATTCCTACACAGTCTGCAGAACTCAGGTCCAATTCTCTCTCCTTTGTGAAGCGTTCCTGTTTTTGTTAGAGAGCACAGGGTCTTGCCCTGGCTTAAGTTATCAGTGTCGTGGGCAGGTGAGCAGCCTCAGCCTGGGGGCAATGCTCTGGTGCCTCTGCACTCGGAAGACACTTCTCATAATATGCTGTGCAGGTAAGAAATAATATATTAAAACAATTAGCATTTTGAAGGGAGTGAAGTTTAAGAGAGGAAACTATCAGACATTGGGCTTTTCTCAACTCCAGCCTGATGTCCTGGGCAGCCAGCTGCCTTCCTTTCACTGTGGATTTCTGTCCTGACTTCAGAGGGTTAACCTAGCATGAGTGTGGGCAGGCGAGGGAGCAGGAGAGGCTCCATCTGATACTGCGAGGCTGGGTGGCAGTGCCAGGTGAGTGAAAAATACATTTGTACACCTAAAGTGCTACGTTATAATAAGAAATGTAAGACGTAAAAAATCCAGATACACGATCAAAACATACCTAACACAATTTTAGTTGAAATTTAGGTTGAAATGGCAGAATGAGTCAGAAATCAGATTCATAGTGGAGGAAAAAGTTGTCTACCCCTACTTAAGCTTGGATGATTATCCAGGCAAATATTCTGAGCCTGTCCTGGAATCTATTCTGAATAAATTGTATTCTGGTAAGTGTTTGCCTTGAAGGCCAAGTTTCCTCCCTTAAATCAACAGGAAGTGGAGACCACAAACTCAAACCAGGGGAGAAAATGGATCATCCTGCCACTCCATCTCCAAGCGGCTCGTTGCTCATGGCATTGGTTCTACTTTTAGGTGGGTATAGTGTGAACAGGAAAAGTCTGTCTTCCTGAATAAGAGAATAAATAAGAATACAGTAAAAAGTCAAATTCAGATTGCAAAATACCCAGGGTGTGGGCATTCTAGTATTTTCCAAGGATGGTTTCCAAATATGGTTACCCAAGTCTAGACTGGGTTAGCTTTCTAATTTCAGAAATTGAAAATGTATTTCACAGTTGGTATTAAGGTCACTGTGAGGGGTCTAGACTTTTGATTTTTAATTTAAAAATGCTTTACCATAACATCTGGTAAGACATATTCTGGTCAACGCCAGACTTCAGTGAGGACCAGTGGCAGTGGGAGCTGAGGTGGTGAACAAGGCCTTGACATAGATAGGCTTGCACATCCCAGAGTGTGACTTTGTGTGATACACAGCGTCTCTCAGTTACAAGCTGTGCCACTTTTAGGATACCAGAGGCAAAATGGGACTGATATGAGAAGATTAATTTGGGATCCAAAACGATTTATGATCACAGATCGGTTCTTCAATTCACTTCTTCTCCATGACATGTCGAACCACCGTTCTAGGTATTTTGACATTGACAACTGATTCTCCATTTTATTATGGATGTTCAAATCAGAAGTGATATTTAGTTCTCTTAATCAAATTAAGAAAATTATCCCAATGGGAATTTGTTTAATCAAAGAAAGCATGGTAACACAAATAGTCACAAAATTGATTAATTGTAATTGTGGTAATTTCATCAAAGTCTGAGGATATCTGAAAAATATGTCATTCCATAGACTCCACTATCTATGATATAATTAGCAAAGTTTAAATTTGAGTGACAAGTTTTAATTATTAAGCTTATGGAGACACTTATGAAAAATTCTTTCTAATCAATTGCAATTCACTTATACTCACTTATTGATTATGTACTAGAGACCAATACATTAATATAATAAGGTTAATATTAAGCATCTATCATACTAATAACCTTACCCTAGTACTGGGAGCTGTGGATGGTCAAAAGGCATGAGATTTATGGTATAGCTGACATGCCAAGTCTCCTACCAGTAGAAAGAAATTAAGCAGAAAAAAATGTAACAGTAAAATCAGCAAAAAGCAGAGATGTTATTTGGCTGGCACAAAAATGACTGACAAGATTCAGAGGAAATTCTTAAAATTCCAAGGCTCTTAAATATGCTACTTTTAAAATGGTACCAGCTCCAAATTACCCATGGAGATGCTTACCTTTGCCCTAGGTGCATTCTCTATGTACCATACATGGAGGCATTCGGAACCCCGACACTTTTGTATGGTTAGCCCCTCACCACTTCAGGCTGGTGTTGTGCTCATGTGTCCTGTTATCCAGAGTGTGGGTCCACGTGACAGAGACCACTGCAATGCACACTAACCTCCTAGATACACGCTGACCAGTCTCCACCAAGTTGGGGCCTGCCACAGATCCTATCACAGGCTTCAAGTGGAGCTGTTACTGCCTCTTTGGGGCCTGGCCCCTGGCAATGTGTGGGATTTTCAGCTTGCTCTCTCCCCTCTGCTTGCAGGTTAGAAGAGATACAGCTGTAGGCAACAGAGAGTCACCGTGCAAGGGACCCTGGTCCTGGAGTCACTTCTCACAGAGTTTGCCCACAGCATCCGCTCACCTTGCCCAGGTTCTGCAGGAAAAGCAAATCTGGGTTTTGTTAAGCTCACCCATTGAGTTATTGCTACTCCCCAGACTCACAAAGAAATAGGCATGCCTCACACTAAGGTACCAGCAAGCCCCTGGGCTGTAGGGCACACAGCAGCAATTTGGAACCTAGATGCTGGGGAGCTCTTCTCCCTGCAAGGTCTGATACCCTGGGATTGTGTCACCTTCTAATGTGCTCCAGCTTCTTTAATTTGCTTGTTTGTTCCTGATTCTCTGTGTATACTTCAGCCATCCTTTGGCCAGAATTTCATAAAAGATTCCCCTCTGCCATATCTTACTCACTTAGTTTCAAAAGCCATATTTGAAAGTAATTAAAAAGTCCCATTTGGAGACTTGGTTTCATTTCTAGTTGAGCTCCTCTGCTGACTGTGATGGTGGGTGTGGCTGGAGGGGACATTTCCTCTTGCTTCTTGCCTGAAACCTGTGTCAGCATTTCAGCACACAAGGCCAGCAGCTAAGCAGCAAAGTGAAACTACAACGTGAGAGTTCAAAATGGGTCAAGGCTAGACCCCATTTAGGGAGAAAGTAACCTATGCATCCTCTGTTGGGTAAGACCATCTTCCATGTCAGAGGTCAAGGGCCCAAGACTACTGAGGTTGGAATAAAATTGAAATCAATGAAAGTTTTCTCTTTTTACAGCCATTCTTATTTATATGCATGGTCCACTTAATTGAACCCCCTTACCCTTACAACATACCATGGTAGGGTTTATTTACATTCACCCAGTCTAATTAATAAATCCACTTAGGTAGATGTAGAGACGTATTACTATGATAAAATTATTTATACTAAATGGTATCTAGCTAATGAAGCTGGCTGTGTTTTCATTTGTAGGTTAACTTCCATTGAAAATATTCTCTCAAAGCAATATTTTTAATATTTGTGTGGTTGATGATGGATAAACTTCTTCTTCAACTAAATTATTACATGGAGAAATGAAAAATAAATCAGAGAGAAACCCAACAGAAAGGGATGCTGAGCAGAGAACCTGAGAGCAGGACTGGTGGGAGGCAGGCCCACAGTGACAATTTCATTTTAACAATTTCTTGATTTCAGATTAATTTGCCTGTTTCCATCTAGTACGAGGACTAGGGAGAAAGGGGCTCACTTCTGGCTTTGCAGCAATCCTTAGATCTATAGTGATGGTTTCATCTGTCTGGATCACATCGTCTGGCCAAACAACCTTCTACTTGCAGAAATGCACTGATGAGCTCTCCAGTTCCAGAATTTATTTATCTTAAACTCATGTATAATTTCCTAAATGTGCCTTGCTACCAAAAGGTAAAGATATTATCCTGCCAGTCCCTGTGATAAAAACGGACTGAAATGGAGCGGTTGCACCCACCATGGGGACACCGCAGCTTTGCACAATTTTTAACAGCGCAGGTGACACAAGGTGACTGCGCTGAACGTGGTCCACACTTGCATATGCACATTGCCCAGTAACCCTCCTAATTTCATCAACAAAGTAGCCAGAATCCATCAACCGCCCTGACATCCCCCATCACGAGGCATCAGGTCGCGGCACGCTGTCAATCTCCTGGCCTGCCTTCCCTCAGTGCGATGTATCTGTATTCCATATGCAAATTCTCTGGTGAATGATTTTCCTGTTTGTAAGCTAGACTGCACCTGTAACATGTGAGATTGAGTTAAAAATGACAAGCAGACAAGCACAAGGCACATTATCTTGACAAACTCAGCCTCCGAAAATTACCCTGAGCCTGAATTATGAAAATAACAAGGACTATTTCACTCAGCTGTGCAGAAATGATCCTAATTGTCCACTTTAGCTAAGTCTTCTCCATCTCTGAGATCGGTCAATTTCCATCGGTGGCTTGCAAATTTCCCAACTCCCATTAGAGGCAGGCACAGCGGCACCCCAGTGCACCCTCATTTATTTTAATAACCTGCCAAGCAGACATGAAAATGTTAAAGTTAGAAGGCTACAACATGACAGGATCCTGACTTGTCAGAGCCACATTATAAGCTAGTTAAAATACTTTCTTTCTCCTTTTCATGTCTTCTCAGGTAAGTGGGGAACTAATTGTCAAATTACTAATTTTGTTGGCATTAATATCAATACGAAGTCAAGAAGAGCACGAACTGTTGAGCGAGGAGTTTTTCTTCCACTCCTTCTGCTGCTGATGGGGAAATTACCCTGGAATCAAGTAAAGAATTAAAAGTGTATGATCTACTTGCTATTTGCTACTAATCTATCCTTGCAAGCACTATTTGCTAATGCCGTCAGTTAAACAGGGCCATGCTGTGCCTTCTGGCTTGGCCGGGGGTCTTTGTGTGCAGGGAATCATGATAACAAGTAAATATTAAGCATTTACTCTGTGCTAATGCAGCAAACGTGCGTGTGTGTGCTCAAAGACCTTGTAGGTGAAATCCTTACATGTAAAGAGCTTCCAATCTGGTCATAGCATGGGTGATCCTACTCTGGATATCTCCTGTTGCCCTGGGAAAATAACATCATTAATATCATCCCTCTTCACTCTCAGAATTTTCTGGTTTCGGTGATGAATTCTGTGATTATCCTGTTATAGGGAACAGACCTTACATCGTGGGTAACTCCTGACATTGCCTGAAATGTGCTTTTTGAAGCAGTTTGTGAAGAATGTTCACACATGGATAAGGCAGAGTGGAACGATGGGGTCTGTGCAAAAAGTGCGGCTGGTCAGCAGGAGGGTAAAACAGCACCAGCCAGGAGGAAGTGGACCCAGCAGCTTTTAATTGTTTTCCTTCTGAAAGCAAAAAGAAAAGTGAAAAATGTTTTCTAAGTCTCAGGATATCTGGTGCTGTTCACCTATTGGATTTTACTTTTGGCAAAATACAGGGATTTAGTAATAGAAGCTACGTCAAAAAGAGAAGAAACAGAGCTGTAAACTGGGGCTGACTTATTTAAAGAATGATGGGACTCGCAGAGCACACTTCTGCTTAAGTCTCCAATGAAAGCAAATTGTGAACTTTATTTGTTGGATGACCGTTGATTTCTCAATGCAGACACTCTTCCAGTTAAAAAAACAAAACCTTAGTTTTGGCAGTCAAATTGTGGGATGCCACGAGTTCTGGAATATTAAAATTTTATGTGTTAACTTGGTTAATTCACCATATTTGCCTATTTTCCCACAGTGTATTTCTTTTTTAACATATTTTTTCTCAGCAATTTAAAAGTATTTTTTTCCAGAATCATTAGATAGCACAGCGACTTTGCTATTTTCTCCACATCAGCTGCTGATCTTTTGTTCTAATGCATTGTTTACTTCTGTATCTCTTCCCCCAGACGGTTGAGAAGTTTGCTTGTTTGTTTTGTTAATATTGGGCTTTGTAGGCAAAATATTCCCCTCCAAAATTTATATATGGGTATGGAAATTTTCTCATCAAGTAAATGAATTAATATTTAATGGCATTTTAAGGAGCAGTATTTATTTATGGTAATGTTGGAGAGTCTGTAACCTAGAAATGAAAACACTACAGCTGTGAGTTTTGGAAGCACATTTAACCTTGCAGTCAAGATGAGTCTTAGGTGGTAAAGCAGAGAAAAAGAACAGACGTTTTTGGAAAGAGATTATCCAGGTAAGAAAAGAGAACAGATTTGCATATCAGAAAGAGTTGAAACTAAGTCCCAGCCCCTGGGTGCGCAGGAAGAGGAAGGCAAAGGAGAGGGAGATGATGGGTTAGCAAAGACTTGGTGATTTTCAGGTTGAGAGAGAAGGTCTTCCAGCATGAAGTTCCAGTCTGCTCCTGTCTGGGCATGAACACTTCATTTCCTAAAAGTGATTGAGCCTTTGGACATGGGATCAGAAAGTGGCTACTTCACCTAGTTGCTGCCGTTCAGCCCCTGGGCTCACCCTAGTCCCTTGTGTGACTGGTTGTGTTATTCGGCAGCAGAAGGACAATGCCCAGAAGTTGTGAACATAAAGTGTATTAGTCTTCTCAGGTGCCATAAACCAAATACCAGGACCAGGTGACTTCGACAACAGACAGCTGTTTTGTCCCAGTGCTGGAAGCTGGAAGTCTGTGGTCAGAGTACCAACATGGTCATTTTCTGGTGAGGGATCTCCTTCTGGCCTGCAAACAGCCACATCCTTGTTATGTCCTCACATGGCCTGTCCTTGGAGTGTGTGGGTAGAGAGAGAGCTCTCTAGTGTCTCTTAAAAGGACACTTATCCTATCAAGAGGACCCCATCTTCATGAACTTATAAGACCTTAATGCTTCCCACAGGCTCCATTTCCAGGTATTATTACACTACAGGTTAAAACACCAACATATCAACATAAGAATCTTTCAGGGACACAACTCAACCCATGGCACAGTGATTAATTGCAACTCTAACATCAATATGAGCCAGGAAGGTATCTGTGACTGCAGATCATGCTTAAAGGTAAGATTTTTGAAGACAAATATAGAACATTGGATATTTATTTATATATCATTTTTATGAACAAGGACATAGTGAGTAGTGAAAGTTAAAAGCAAATGAAATTGAGCTGCTGCTATCCTTGAAATGTGGCTATGCTATGTGACTAGTGACAGAGAATGTGGCTGTGACATGTGACTGGTACAGGTTTGGGATGGCACCATTCTGTTCCATTGTCAAGTGCAGGTGAGTACTCTTTCTCTCCCCAACCACAGAATAAGTGTTAAAGTTGAGCTGTAAAATTGTTTCTATGTAAATTCTCAGACTTATTCCTACTACATACTTGTATGTAGCACAAAGTAGTCTACTTTCTGCTGAGTGAGAGTGGGTAAAATTGATTATTTCATGCCATGGCCTTAAAGAGACAGATTGGGACATTGCTCAGTAAACTATCAACAAAATCACACAATTAATTTATTCTGACAATCATTTCTGAGCACCACTTTTTCAAATGTTAAGAATATGGAACAGAACAGATAAAAATTCCTTTGCTTCAGTATTTATTCTCAAGTTATAAGTAAAGGAGACGTTTATGTAATATCAATTAAATTTTATATACATACAAACTTATACTTCCACCTAAGATGGAGTAAAAAGGACTCAATTTATCATCTCTCCAAACAATTACAAATGAACAAAATACATAAAATTATTGCTTTCAAGATATCAGACATCAGCCACAGTGAATGATTATTCTTGTTTGCTGAAAAAAAATGCAGAGCCCTATCTTTGTCCCCACCTTAAAGTAGTTTTCAGACCATACTACAGAAAGAAGTCACCAAGGAGGAGTTCAGCATACTCCCTAACTTGAATAGATGGGTATGAAAGGCCAGGAAAACCAAGATGGCTATTGTTTGCCTGGTAGTACTGGTAAGAGTTGTTAAATTACATTTTGCCCAAAGCCCCTTCTGTGCCCAGAGTCCATACATAGTGAACCACAACTTCACTTAGTATATAAACCAATTGAAATCTGACTTAAGAATATATTATTGTAGCAAATAGCTGATTCTCAACCTATCAAGCTGCCAAGCTTCAGCAAATCACAGGGTATCAACTACTCTGACCATGTCCAAATAAGGCAACTATAACTGTCACATCACACCAAGCCTGAATAAGGCAAATGTTGAGTTGTAACCAGTCAGGTTGTTTCTGTATGTCACGACCTTTTTCTGTCTCAATACTGCCTGCTCATGTGGCTGGGTTGAGCTCTCTGAGCCTCTACTGCTTCTGAGTGCTGCCCAATTCATGAATCATTCTTTTCTCAAATAAAGTTTTCTAAATTTAATTTGTCTAACGCTATACTTTTTAAAAAAATGAGAAGGTTTCCAAAAAGAAAATTTTGGTTACCTGCATTTTGTACTCTCAGGTATTCAGTAGATTACTTATGTGTGGGAAGAAACTACATAAACATGGGGAAAAGAACCATATGAAAGAATTACACAAACAGGCTAGGTAATAGTGCCAGTTTTCTGCCTACATTCTGGGAAATCTCACTATTCGAAGGACAGTAAGTATTCAGAAGGGTTTTGCCTTAGCAGTGGGGAGAAATTATCCCTGGACTCAATACTATTCTTGTACATCCCAGCAAATCTTAACAGCATGACAAGAGCAGATCAAATAATTACGAACAAACAAACAAACAAAAAACCCCTTTTGTATATATCAGAAAAAAGAAAAGTTTTTTAGATGTTTATAGAAATACAAAAAACACCTATCACCTAAAAAATAAAATATATATTTATCAGCATGTGAAGAAGCAGGAAAATAAAACACATAATGAGATGATTCAATAAATTAAAAGCAACTCAGATATAAAAAATATTAGAATTATCATAAAAGGATATTTAAATGGTTACTATAAATTTGTGGCTATCGCCACAAAATATACAGAGTTTGGAATTTTTCACTTATGTTCGTTTTCTTTTTTTTTTTTGTAGGGGCTGAGTTTGACCTGCCACTTCCAGTATATGGGGCTGGTGCCCTACTCCTTTGAGGCACAGGTGCCACCCATCACTTAAGCTCTTATATCATCAGAAAAGTTGAGCAAATTAAAATTCATTTTATTTTTGTGCTGATCAAAAAACTGAGGTTTTAGGGAAAACCACCACAAAGAAGTTTGAAGAGACAGGTGGATTGAGAGTCACACCTACACTAGCTTATCTGCAGCAAAAGATGTCAGAGCAATGAACCAGTAGCAAAACATGTTACTTCTGACAAATTGCTGGAGGATGAGAAAGGACTACAGTTTGGGAGGACACACACTTTCTATGGCTTTTACTTTCAGGGACTCTGGCAGAATTTTATAGTTAAGATCAGAGAAATATTATCTCATGACTCTGGAAGGAAGAAGAGTAGAAAACAACACCATAAAACAACACCTGCTAAACAACCTCACTTTGAGCACAATGCTGTTTTAGTTAGTAAATTATACTTGTGGTGTTATTTGAAGTCTGATGGTATTATGCATATTTGTTATTTTTGCTTGAGATTGGTTTGGCTATTTGGACTGTTTTTTGATTCTAAATGAAGCATAGAGTTATTTTTTCTAAATCTGTGCAGTATGATACTGGTAATTTTATGGGAATTGTGTTGAATCTGCAAATCACATTGGGCACTATGGACATTTCAACAATGTTGATTCTACCATCCATGAGGATGAGATGTTTCTCCATTTGTTTGTGTCATCTGTGATTTCTTCCATCAGTGTTTTTTGTAGTTCTCTTTGCAGTGGTCTTTCACATCCTTCGTTAAACATACCCTTTGGTAGTGTATTTTCTTTGTAGCTATTGTAAGTGGTATTGAGACTTTGATTTGACTTTCAGCTTCACTATTATTACATATTGAAACACTACTGTTTTATGTACAACTGATTGTGTAAACTAAGACTTTTCTGAATTTATTTATCAATTCTAGGAGTCTGTTGGTGAGTCTTTGGGATCTTCTCTATATAAGATCATATCAGCTTCTTTCCTGATTTGAATACCTGTTATTTCTTTCTCTTGCCTAATTGTTCCTGCAAGACTTGCAACACTATGTTGAATAAAGGTAGGAACAGTGGACAACTTAGTCTTCTTCCTCGTTCCAGTTCTTATTGGGAATGTTTTCAACTTTTCTTCATTCAGTATGATTTTGGCAATGGGTTTGTCATAGACGACACTGTGATTTGATATAATGCCGGAAAATCTAGCTATAGCAATTAACCAACAGAAAGAAATAAAACACAACCAAATTGGAAAAGAGAAAGTCAAATTGTTCTTCTTTGCAGACAACACGATCTTATAGGTAGATAATACCAAAAGCTCAATCAAAAAACACTTAGAACTGAAAAACAAATTCAATAAAGTGGAATGATACAAAATTAACATACAAACTCAGTGGCATTTCTATATATCAATAGTGAACTATCATAAAAGAAATCAAGAAAAGAAACCCATTTATAATAGCTGCAAAGAACCTAAAATACCTAGAAAAAATTTTACCAAGAAAGTAAAAGATTTCTATAAGAAAAACCTATAAAACACTGATGAAAAAAAATAAAATGTAAAAAAAGAAAAGATAACCCATGTTCATGGATTAGAATAATTAATATTATGAAACTAATCATATTGCAAGAAGTAATCTACAGATTCAATGCAATCCCTATCAAGGTATCAATGAGATTCATCACAAAAACAGGAAAAAATATTTAAAATTCATATGCAACCTCAGAACACCTCAGATAGCCAAACAATCCATAGCAGAAAAACAAACAAAAAAACCACAAAACAACAAGAACAAAAGTGTGAAGCATCATACTATCTGACTTCAAAAATACTACAAATATATAGTAACCAAATAGCATGACACTAGAATTAAAACATTCATATAGACCAATGGAACAGCACAGAGAAAAAAAAAGTAAATCCCCGTGTTTAGAGCCAACTGTTTTTAACAAAGGTGCCAAGACTCTACAATGGGTAAAGGAAACCCTCTTCAATAAAATGGGGCTTGGAAAACTGGATGTTCATATGCAGAAGAATGAAACCACACCAAACATAAGAATTCAATCAAAATAAAGAATTAAATTCAAGAACTAAAACTATTATACTACTATAAGAAAATATTGGAAGTGCTTCAGGACTTTGGTTTGGTCAAATATGTTTTAGGTAATACTCAAAAACACAGACAACAAAACACAAGTAGAAAAAAAATCATATCAAGCTAAGCAGCTCTGAACAGCAAAACAAACCATCAACAGAGTGGAGAGATAGCCACAGAAGATGAGAAAATACTTTCAAGATATTCATCTCACAACAAATTAAACCTGAATGTGTAAGAAATTCAAGTCAACTGCAAAAGAGAAAAAACAAATTTGATTTAAAAAATGGGAAAATGATCTGAATAGAGATTCCTTTCTTTCCCTTTCTTTCTTTCTTTCCTTCTTTCTTTCTTTTTCTTTTTTTCTTTTTTCTTTCTTTCTTTTTTTTTTTTTTTTGAGACAGAGTCTCACAATGTCACCCTTGGTAGAGTGCCGTGGTGTCACAACTCATAAGAACCTCAACCTCTCGGGCTTAAGCGATTCTCTTGCTTCAGCCTCCTGAGTAACTGGGACTACAGGTGCCTGCCACAACACCCGGCTATTGTTTGGTTGTAGTTGCCATCGTCATTTTAGCTGGCCCTGGCCGGGCTTGATCTCACCAGCTTTGGTGTATGTGGCCAGTGCCCTACTTCCTGAGCTATGGGCCTTGAGTCTGAATAGACATTTCTTAAAAGAAAATGTGTAAATGGTTACCAGGCATATGAATAAATGCTTAACATCATTAAGCATCAGGAAAATGCAAATCAAACACACGATGAGCTATCATCTCATAAAATCATTTTTATCCAAAAGGCGACAATCGATGTTGGTGAGAATGCAGAGAACTAGGAATGCTGGCACCCTGCTGGAGGGTGTAAATTAGTATAGCCACATGGAAAACAGTGTAAAGTTTCTTCCAAAAGCTAAAAGCAGAAATACCGCATGATCCAGCAATCTACTTCTGGGTATATAGTCAAAAGACAGGAAATTAGGAAAGATCTGCATTCCTGTGTTTAGCACAGTACTCTTCACCACAGGCATGATAGGATGTCAACCCCAGTGTCCATCAGGGATAAGAGGATAAGGAAAATGTACAATGTGTACACACAACAGAATGCTCTTCAGCCACAGAAAAAAGATAAAATCTTGTCATGTGCAGTAACATGGATGGAAATGTTATGTCATTATGTTAAATAAGGCATAAATAGAAAAGCAAATATTGCATGCTTCCACTCACATGTGGGACTTAAAAATGCTGAGCTCATAGACAGAATGATGGTTACCAGAGGCTGGGAAGGATGGAAGGGGCGGAGAATGAAGAGAGTCTGAATAACAGGTACAGAAATATAATTAGATAGAAGCAGTAAGTTCTAGTGTTCAATAGCAGACTGGTGTGACTACAGTTAACAATAAGTTATTACGCACTTCAAAATATCTAAATGAGAAGATTTGAAATGTTCCCAAAACAAAGAAATGTTAAATATTTCAGGTTATGGATATCTGAATTCCTTGATTTGATCATACACACATTGTATGCATGTATCAAAATATCACATATACCCCCTAAATATGTACAACCGTTATGTATCAGTCAATCAAAAAGAGGTAACAATTCAGTTAAAAATGGGTAAGCAGTATGAACATAAAATACCAGAATGGACATAACAAATTAAAACATAAATTAATAATCTTTCTGATATCAAAGAAAATTAGCGACATCATTTTGACTCTTAATTTGGGCTGACAGAACTTTTTTGGTCATGGAGAACTGGCTGATTTCCATCATGCAATGTGTTGCTTTGTTTCAGGGTCCAGTTGGTATGTCCATGTCTCATCAGCAATGATAACACAGCCCAAAACATCATCGTACCTCCCCAAAATGTCATTGCAAACTTCAACTCTCCTTTGTTTTTGTTTGTAGCTGAGCTCCTGCAGGACCGTTTTTGCACACAACTTCCTTATGCCAAGATTTTCAGTTAAGATTTTCCAGTTTCTCTATCAATGTTTGCTTGGTCTGTTATGCTTCTCACGGTTGGCTGATGATTTTTTTTTCGGCTGATGATTTTAATACACAATTTGATGGACTTTTGCAACGTTTTCATTAGTTCTGCTTATTACCAGCCACACTGACCATTCTTCATCAGTGACACTTTCAGTCCCCTCAGAAAACAGTTTAATCCATTTGCACACTGCCATTTTCTTCATGGCTCTATCCCCAAAAACTTGGACTAAGGTGTTCTGATTTCACTTCCACTCTTGCCTCGTTTAACAAGGAATTTATGACTTTTGTTTGTTTTTCTAATTCAAGCTCTGACATTCTCATGATGGCACACAAAAACATGCAACAACAATAATTAACACCACTCAGCAAGACACTGCCACATGTTGCCACAAACACAGCTGTGAGGCACTGATAGACCAAGGTTATGAAACTTTACCAAGGTGTTTGTTCAGTACTGCCAATGTAAGTGCATTGTGGTAAGTTCACAAACTTAACTGTCAGACTTCTTATTAAAACATTCTGAATTTAGAGGCAACAATATGAGTAGAACATCAGTCCTGTTTTAAAAATGATTGAGCTGAAAAAATTCCAACTCTATGAGAATTTTGCTTATGTAATAATGTCAGGTAATATTTCAGCTAAGAGATCATTTGTTCAATGTAATTTTGCATTTTCCAATTATTGGCATAATTCACATTACTTAAAAGCCATAAAGGTCAAGACAGCATGGTACTGGCACAAAAATAGAGACATAGACATTTGGAATCGAATAGAAAACCAGGAAATGAAACTAACATCTTACAACCACCTAATCTTTGATAAACCAATCAAGAAAATACCTTGGGGGGAAAGACTCCCTATTCAATAAATGGTGCTGGGAAAACTGGATATCCACATGTAAAAGACTGAAACTGGACCCTCACTTTTCTCCACTCACAAAAATTGATTGAAGATGGATAAAGGACTTCAATTTAAGGAATGAAGTAATAAAAATTCTGAAAGAAAGCATAGGAAAAACATTGAAGATATCGGCCTGGGGAAAGACTTCATGAAGAAGACTGCCATAGCAATTGCAACAACAACAAAAATAAACAAAAGGCACTTAATTAAACTCAAAAGCTTCTGTATAGCTAAGGTAGAACTTAGTAATAAAAACAAAGCTGGGGGCATCAGAATACCAGATTTTAGGCTATACTACAAAGCCATAGTGGTCAAGACAGCATGATACTGGCACAAAAATAGAGACATAGACATTTGGAATCAAATAGATAACCAGGAAATGAAACTAACATCTTGTAACCACCTAATCTTCAATAAACCAAAGTAGAACATAACTTGGGGGAAAGACTCCCTGTTCAATAAATGGTGCTGGGAGAACTGGATAGCCACATGTAAAAGACTGAAACTGGACCCTCACCTTTCTCCATTCACAAAAATTGATTCAAGATGGATAAAGGACTGAAATTTAAGGCATGAAAAAATAAAAATTCTCGAAGAAAGCATAGAAAAAGCACAGGACAATATCGTCCTGGGGAAAGACTTCATGAAGAAGAGTGCTGTGGCAATTGCAACAAAAACAAAAATGAAAAAATGGGACTTAATTAAACTGAAAAGTTTCTGTACAGCTAAGGAGGCAACAACCAAAGCAAATAGACAACCTACACAATGGGAAAGGATATGTGCATATTTTGAATAAGACAAAAGCATGATAACTAGGACCTACAGAGAACTCAAATTAATCCACATGAAAAAGCCAACAATCCCATATATCAATGGACAAGAGACATGAATAGAAACTTCTCTAAAGATGACAGACGAATGGCTAACAAATGTATGAAAAAATGCTCTTCATCCCTATTGGAGAAATGCAAATCAAAACCACCCTGAGATACCATCTAACCCCAGCAAGAATGGCCCACATCACAAAATCTCAAAACTGTAGATGCTGGAGTGGATGTGGAGAAAAGGGAACACTTTTACACTGCTGGTGAGACTGCAAACTAATACAGCCTTTTTGGAAGGAAGTATAGAGAACTGTCAAAGAACTCAAGCTAGACCTCCCATTTATCCTGCAGTCCCATTACTGGGCATCTACCCACAAGGAACAAAATCCTTTTATCATAAGGACATTTGTACTAGACTAATTATTGCAGCTCACTTTACAATCACCAAAATGTGGAAACAGCCTAAATGCCCACCAACCCAGGAATGGATTAACAAACTGTTGTATATGTAACAATGGAATACTATTCAGCCATTTAAAAAATGGAGACTTTATAGCCTTTGTATTAACCTGGATGGAAGTGGAATACATTGTTCTTAGCACAGCATCACAAGAATGGAGAAGCATAATGTCTATGTACTCAATTTTGGTATGAGGACAATAAATGACAATTAACTACATGGTGGAGTGGGGGAAGGGGAGAGCAGAGAGAGAAAGAAGGGAGGGGTGGGGGAAAGGAAAAGTAAAGAGAGGGAAGGAGGGAGGGGTGTGGGGTCTTGGTGTGTGCTGCACCTTTTGGGGGCGAGACACGATTGTAAGAGGGACTTTACCTAACAAATGCAATCAGTGTAACCTGGTTTCTTGTACCCTCAATGAATCCCCAACAATAAGTAAATAAATGAAACAAAAAAGAATTAATGGATTTGATAGAATGGGAATTTCAAATATGCATGATAAAGACAATAAAATGGAAGGCTGAGAAAATGGAAAGAGAGAACAAAATACAGATGAGAGATATATAGAATATAGAAAGGATAAAGTGGAGCTTATGGAAATAAAGGAGACAATCAGGGAATGTAAAGGTACAGTATGATGTATCAAAAATAGTTTAGTCCATGGGGAAGAAAGAATATCAGATCTAGAGGATAAAGTTTTCAAGTTAACCCAGGTAGCTAAAGAGGCAGAAATGAAGAAAGAGAAAGCAGAATACTTGCTTTGGGAAATACAAGACTTCATGAAGTGTTCAAACATAAATAATAGGGATCCACAAAGGTGAATAAAATTGTCCTAAGAGACAATGGTCATCCACCTTCAATGTTCTTAAACAAAACAATTTTCAGCCCAGAATTCTGTATCCTGCTAAACTGGACTTCAAAAGTGATGGAGAAATCAAATCTTTTGCAGATATACAAACACTGAGGAAATTCACCACAAAAACACCAGCTGTTCAGGAAATACATAGGCCTCTTCTAAACAGTGAACTTCACAGCGGGGCACCAGCAATGCAAACACACAGAAACTAAAGGTCAAAACTTAGTTTCCACAAGGGTGCAAAGGATAAAACTACACAACAGATGTTCCCAAAATAAGATAAACAGAATTCCTCTATACTTACCCATTGTCAATAAATGTCAGTGGATTAGATTCTCCACTGACAAGGCAAAGACATGCTGATTGGATTAATAAGCACAAGCCACCTAGATTTTGTCTACAAGAAATGCATGTAGCCTTGAAGAATAAATTAAGACTCAGGTTTAAAGGATGGAAAACAATATTTTAAGCAACTTGAAATTAGAAGAAAGGAAGGGTTACAATTTTATTCTTACATACAAACAGATGTAAAGCAACTAAAGTTATGAAATACAAAGAGACACAGAGATTATCTCTGAGTACTGCTAGAAACTTTATGCCCAGAAATTTGACAATGTGGAGGAAATGGACCGGACCAATATCTGGAATAACACCCTTTCCATCGACTTAAACAAGAATAAATAGATCTTTCTTTCTTTCTTTCTTTCTTGCTTTCTTGCTTTCTTGCTTTCTTGCTTTCTCTTTCTCTCTCTCTCTCTTTCTTTCTTTCTTTCTTCCTTTTTTTTTTTTTTGAGACAGAGGCTATGTTGTCCTAGGTAGAATGCTGTGGTGTCACAGATCACAGCAACCTCCAACTCTTGGGCTTAAGCAATTCTCTTGCCTCAGCCGCCCAAGTAGCTGGGACTACAGGTGCCTGCCACAATGCCTGGCGATATTTTCTGCAGATGTCATGGTTGTTTAGCTGACCCAGGTTGGGTTTGAACCCATCACCCCTAGTGTACATGGCTGGTGTTGTATCAGAAATAGATCTCTTGAACAGACCAATTTCAACCACTAAGTTCATAGAAACAATAAAAAAATCTCCCAACATATAAATGACCTAGTTCAGATGGCTTCGCACCAGAATTCTGTCAAAACTTCAAAGAAGAGATTATATTCATACTGAAGAAATTATTCCAAAAAATTCAGAAAGAAGGAATCTTCTCCCAACACATTCTGGGAAGCAAACATCACCTTAATACCAAAACCAGGAAAAGACCCAACTAAAGAGGCAAACTTCACACTGATTTCACTAATGAATATAGATGCAAAAATTCTTAGGGAAATCCTAGCCAATACATTACAGCTACACATTAAAAAAATACATCATGATCAAGTAGGTTTCATCCCTGGGATGCAAGACTAATTTAACATATGCAAGTCCATAAACTTAGTTCACCATATTGATAGAAGCAAAAACAAAGATCATGGCTTAGCACCCATAGCAAAGAGGTTACAGTGCCAACCATATACACTGAGGCTGGCAGGTTCAGAATGAGCCCTGGTCAGCTAAAACAACAATGACAACTACAACAAAAATTAACCAGGTGTTATGGAGGGCACCTATAGTCCCAGCTACTTGGGAGGCTGAGGCAAGAGAATTTGCTTAAGTCCAAGAGTTAGAGGTTGCTGTGAGCTGTGACACCATGGCACTCTACTGAGGGTGACATAGTGAGATGCTCTCAAAGAAAAAACAAAAACACAAATGAAACAAAGATCATATGATCCTCTCAATAGATGCAGAAAAAACATTTGATAAAATTTAACAACTATTTTTAATTAGAATACTTAAGAATATAGGCATAAGTGGCACATTTCTTACACTGATGTATGACAAACCCACAGCTAACATTGTACTGATTGGAGTAAAACTGAAAGATTTTTCCACTTATAAGTGGAACCAGATTAGGTTGTCCTCTATCACCACTACCTTTCAACATAGTGCTGGAAGTTCTAGCCAATACAATCAGACAAGAGAGGAAAATAAAAGGCATCCAAATGGGAGCAGAGGAGGTCAAATACTTCTTCTTTACTGATAATATGATCTTATACTTAGAGAACCCCAAAGACTCAACCACAAGACTCCTGGAAGTAACAAAAAAAATAATAATGTCTTGGGATATAAAATCAATGTCCATAAACCAGTAGCCTTTGTATATGCCAATAACAGCCAACTTGAGAAGCTAATCAAGGACACAATTCCCTTCATAGTAGCTTCAAAAAAAGTGAAATATCTAGAAATATACCTATGAAAAGAGGTGAAAGACCTCCATAAAGAAAATTATGAGGGCAAGATGGCAAACTGGAGCCAGCTTTCTACAGAGGCTTCCATCCACAAGGAAAGTTAAAGGACAGAAGTTTAGCAAGTATGCAGATAGTTTGGAGCTGAGCCAAGAGAGAAGGTCAAAGAATGCACATCAATACTGCTGAGGCAAACTGCAACCCCAGGGAAACAAACAATTGGTACAATATCCATCGCCAAGCAGACAGGAGTCCCCTCCCTCATGAGAATGGCTAGCAGTATACTTTCTACATACGAGCAAGCAAACAGAGTTCAGATCCCCTCCTATTTTATCCCATGGTAGAGACCCTCTAAAAACCGAAACTCCTTCCCCAGAGAGGACCTACCAGTGTGCCATGGCACTCTCCTGCCAGGCATAAAACTGTATAAAACTGTATATATTCCCTACCTGCATTTCTGAACTCCCAACACTTCCCTCCAATCTTACACTGAGGTCTGGAAACCAGTCCCATTCTTGGGCATTATCTTGGGAGGTGTGGACAAGACGTGGGCTATTGCTGGTCCATGTTGATTCTGTAGCATGGGAGTAAGGAGAAGACAGTAACTGAGGGAACCATACAGGAGAGACAGAGGTGGTGTCCTGTGGCACACAGCAGCAGCACCAGCGGGAAGAAATGGGCCTGGGTGAATATTTTATGAGGAAGACCCCCCGAGCAATTTAAGCAACACCAAAAAATACATTGCTGCTACCTGATCAAACTAAAACGCTTCTGCACAGAGAAGAAAGCAGTAAGTAAGGCAAGCAGATAGCCCTCAAAATGGGAGAAGATATTTGCAGGTTATGTCTCTGACAAAGGCTTAATAACCAGAATCCACAGAGAACTCAAACATATTAGCAAGAAAAGAATAAGTGATCCTTTCTCAGGGTGGGCAAAGGAATTGAAGACAAACTTCTCTGAAGAAGACAGGGACACAACCTACAGACACATGAAAAAATGCTCATCATCCTTAATCATCAGAGAAATGCAAATCAAAACTACTTTGAGATATTATCTAACTCTGGTAAGATTAACCCACATCACAAAATCCCAAAACCAGAGATGCTGGCATGGATGTGAAGAAAAGGGAACACTTCTGCACTGCTGGTGGAAATAAAAACTAATACATTCCTTTTGGAATGATGCTTGGAGAACACTGAGGGATCTAAAAATAGACCTATCATTCGATCCTACAATTCCTCTACTAGGTATATATCCAGAAATCACATTATAACAAAGATATTTGCACCAGAATGTTTATTGTAGCCTAATTCATAATTGCTAAGTCATGGAAGAATCCCAAGTGCCCATCTATCCATGAATGGATTAATAAATTGTGGTATATGTACACCATAGAATATTATGCAGCCTTAAAGAAAGATGGAGACTTTACCTCTTTCATGTTTACATGCATGGAGCTGGAACATATTCTTCTTAGCAAAGTATCTCAAGAATGGAAGAAAAAGTGTCCAATTTACTCATCCCTACTATGAAACTAATTTATAGTTTTCATTTGGAAGCTATAACACAATTATAATCCAAGAATATGGAGAAAGGGGAGAGAGAGAGGGGAGGTGAGGGGGGAGGATGAGTGGAGGGAGGGTAATCAGTGGGACCACACCTATGGTGCATCTTACAAGGGTACATATGAAATTTACTAAATGTGTAATTTAAATGTCTTAACACAATAACAAAGAAAATGCCATGAAGGCTATATTAATCAGTTTGATGAAAATATTTCAAATTGTAT
>CAUYRH010069419.1:0-18681 GCA_963574655.1 Perodicticus potto | reverse complement strand
TTGAAAGGTAGTCATCACCAGTTTAACAAAACCAAAAAATCAACTCTCTAACTCAGCCACCCTGTGATTGGAGCCAGGAATCGTAAGATGAGAAAGTGCCCTATTTTCCTAACATGTTCCTTCCTCCGTGACACTGATCAGTTACAAGGGAGATTTTCGGAGGGATGCAGGTGGCGATGGCTGCTTCGGGAACTCTCTGCCATTCTACCACATGACAGATTCATGGCCATGGTCTGTCAACTGGAACTGAAGTCTGGACAGCTCTTCCCAGGCAGTGGGGGCTCCTGCTGGAGGGGGTAAGCAAAATATTGGGGTGACACCAGGAAACCAGATGGCTGAGTCAGGTGGATTGGGTGGCCTGTTGTATAAGGTGGGGGCGGTGAGGGCGACAGGCAGCCTGGCTCAGCCCTGGCAAAGGAAAACCTGCGGATGGAACCACCTGTGGAGCTGGAGCTGGTGGCAGTGCTGGACTGCCGGGAAGGTGCCCTGGGGCTCGTGGAGGTCAGGATCATGGGCAGAGTCTCTGTCTGATAGCTGCGGAGCGAGAAGCGGATTGGCTGCTGTGAAGGCTCCTTGGGTCTCAAACAGGTGCAACAATAAATAGCCACTACAGAGCCCAGGATGATGAAGGCAATGAAGATGGAGCCGACAATCAGGAAGGGAACGTAGACAGGCTCTAAAAGGCAAAAACACACACAGAGATGCTCAGACGCCCAGCTCTGCATGAGCAGCTGAGAGGCAGGAGGTTCGGGATTACCACTGTCACCAGCTCAACTGTTCAGAGCTTGTTACCCGTAACCTCCGAAGTGCAAACGTTGATGACAGAGTATTCTCGGCCCTCCTAGCAGGAAGGAAGCAGACTGATACTGTAGCCTCTGTTAGCAATTAGCCCTCACATTGCACATCTGGAAATCAGAACAGAACAGAATCTATCTCCTGTTCACCCATGGGGGGAAAGGGTGACTTTTGGAGGTTACTATAACTCTGGGTTTAAATGCAGGTTTCAGTGGTTATATCATGGTAGGGCAGCCGGGCCTCTGATCCCTCTCTTAGTCTGACAATTCATCTTCCAAGAGTCTCTAATCTAAGCAAAGAGAACCAGGCCTGTTGAATGAGACTCCCACGATTTTACAAGACTCCAGAAAGAACAAGAGTGCATAGTGGGCCCCAATTTACTGGGACTCTTGCTATACCTCAAATTGTCGGCTCTCAGCAGCTTCTTTCCAGAAACGATTTGGGGTGCCTTCTCCCATCCCCGTGCCCCTCCCGCCTCTGTCTCTCAACTCTCACCCAAGGTCTGGGAAGGTCAGGCTGAACATTAGATAGATTTGCAGCCCAGACTTTCCATAAGAACAAACTTCAGTTTTCTATTCTCTCTACAAGGCAGACATAAAATTTCCCTCCCCAGAGGCATCCAGTCTCTCCCCTGGAGAGCCACACGGGGGTGGTGCTTCCAGCTTAGAGGCAGAAGAAAGAGAACGAAGCTGACCAAGGCCCTACTGTGTGCCTGGCTCCTGCTTATTCATTATCTGATTCACGCGTCAGAGTCATCCTGTGAGATGGGCATGATAACCTCTGTTTTCCAGATGTGGGAAGGTATCACACAGTTTTTCATTTTCCCAGAAACAGCCACTAGTGACAGCAACTGCCAACCATCTGTGGGTTCCCCCTATAATTCGGTGTCCCCTTTGTTGAGCAGCACCAGCGGAAGGCCACGCAAAGAGAAATGACCAGCTGTTCCCCAGGATTTTGTCCCCAAGTCCACAATCTAACCCCTTTGAGAGCTGTCTGCCTATTTAGAATAGAGAAAAGGCCCGGAACACCAATTTGCCCAAAGTTCTATCTCAGGCAAGGGACAGAGCCACTGACCCTGAGTGTGGAGCCGGCCCCCTCCTACGCTGTCCTGTGGCATCCGAGTCCCCACTGCAGACGGCGCAGTTAAGGGGAACCGGCTGAGCCGAGTGAAGCCTTAAAAAAGGAGTGTGTATTTTTCTAACAAGCCGGGACGGCCTGAGAGTTCCCTACTTCCACTGAGCGTCTTTTCTCCAAAAACTATTTCTCAAATCCTACAAATGCTACATTGGAAATTTTGACCCCCACCACTGAATCTCTCTAAGTCTAATGGAGTCCTAATGAAGAGTGGCGCCCCCTTTTCCCGGGGTCACCAGTTTGGAGGAGGGGACCTTCGGGCACCTTTGATGATCTCTCCAGCCCCTCCTCGCCTTACCAGCTCCAGACCTGGGCTCTGGAGTCCTGAGGTGTCACCCGCTCTCAATTCTGCCAGCTTCTCCGATTTCCGGGTCGTAAAACCATTGCCTGGAGCTCTGAAGGGTTTCCCCGACGTTCTGATTCAGGTGGAAAACTTTTCTTTCAAGGTGTGAATTTCCTCTGCTGGGGTCGTGGGTCGGGATTTTTTCCGCTCTGAAGTGAGCGGAAATTTGACCCGTGTTTTCGGATGTGAGAATAAGGGGGGGGGACACTCCCCCAATCTGCCCCCTACTGCCCTCACGACCCTTGTTTCTGAATCTCCACCTCGAAGACCTGGGCATTTCTGAAAGGCGTGACCAAGGGGGCGGGGGCGGAGAGGGGAATTCGAAGCAGAGAAACCAGAGGAAGCGGGAGAATGGGGCAGGGGCTTAGAAACCTACCAAGGACACAAAACCCCAGAAAAGTAGTAGTTTCTTAGCCTTGCGGGGCTGCAGATGAGCGCACGACAGAGTCGCGTTCCCCGCCATCTGTACTTCCCAAAGCTGCCTAAGTGACCACGGCGTGCACACGGTCGCCCTCACCGCCCCTAAAAGTCCGTGTTTGCCCTGGCGCTGCCCCGAAGGCCCTTCTCCGGGGAATCCTGCTGTCTTCCCTAAAGCCACCAGGTGCAAGTCCCACGCTCCTCGCCGTCCCTAGCAAACTCTCCTTTGGGCCGACCCGCGGAGACAGCCTGTGGTGGGAAGAGGGACTGCAAAGGAAAAGTAACTTCTGACCTGAAACGCGGCCACTCACCGCTCCCTGAACCCCCAGCCCGGCTGCGTCCTCTCGGCGCACAGACCCGGGAAGGCCTGGCGCGCCCCCCGCGCGCGCACACAGCGCGGAGGGTGGGAGGTCTGCCCTCCAAGGCCCCGCACTTACGCGCAGTGATCCCGGGGTGCTCCAGCTCGCCGCGGTCGTTGGTGCAGCCTCCCTGCTCCAGCCTGGCGTCGGCCGCGGCGCAGCAGTAGCGGAGCGCGCAGGAGCCGCAGCAGATGGTGGCGTCCAGTGTGTCGAAGTCCTCTGGGCACTGGAAGCCCTCGTGGTAGTTGCCCTGCACGTCTACCCAGCCGTGGCAATACTCTCCCGACTGCTGGGCGCTCGCCGGGCCCCAGCGCAGCCAGGCCAGGAGGACGCAAAGTGCCAGCAGCACCCCCATCGCCGCTGGGCGCCCGGGAAGGGGACGCAGCTGGAGAGCGGAGGGCCGAGCTGGGGCTCCCAGCGCGCAACGCTTCCGCCGCTCCGGCAGCCGAAGCCACTCCGGTGTGGGTTAGCGGGGACCCGGGAGACGACGCGGGCTGCGCTGCAGACTCCGCAGGCCAGGGGTCAGCATGGTGCGCAGGGGTGAGTGGCGAGAGCCCGCGGGAGGCGCCGGCCGAGGCTGCCGCCCTTGGCTCGGCTCATCGGGCTCCCGGCCGCAGGGGCGCGCGGAATTCTTGGCCCCCGCCCGCCCCGCTCCTCACGGGGGGCATCGCACGCGGGGCTGCCACGCCAGGGCCGCACAGCGCCCTAAGTTTGGCGGTCGCCGGGTCCCGAGAGGAGCCCGAGGAGAGAGTAATTTGCGCCCCGCGTGCGGGTACCTAAGGCTGGCAGCGGCTCTTTCCCGACCCGGTCTTTCTCTCGAGCAGGAGTCTGCCCGGCCGCGGCCAAGTGCAAACCGCCTCCTGCTGCTGACAGCTCTGCCTGCAAGGAAGGCGTCCTTTAAAAAGGACGGGGGAGGAGTCCAGGGGGGTTCGGAAGAGTCCGCCCTCCCGGGTCGCGCTGCTGGAGCTAATCACGGCGGGCGCAGCGCGGGCCCGGCTCCTCCGCGCTTCTGGTTCGCTCGCCCTCCCGCCCCTCCCGCTCCCCCAGGACTTGACTCTAAACCGAGGGGATCAGGCCCTCCCCCCAGCCCAGACACTCACTCCCCGACTCCCGCACAGCCCGGAAAACTCCGCAGAGTGAGACTGGGGGCTGCGGGTTCCCGCTTCGCTCCACGCGCCTTGGCGCGCGCGTGGAGACCCGGGTTTTCCATTGTATGGATTTAATAAAAAACCAGCGCAATGCCTGAAGTTTGTCGAATAATCTGTCTTCTGTTGCACAGACCCGAACTTGCTCCATACACCGGTTCTAAAGGATCGGGACCAATCGGGGGCGCGAACATTTGCCCCGGGCTTCTCACTTGAGTTTCCGCTTTTTCTGGGACGACCCTGTTTCAGAAGTCGAGCCTGCGCGCCGCAGGGGTGAAGAACCGCCAGGCACCTCCAGCTCGCAAAACCCCCAAAGAGCACGACTCCTGCGTTCACGCCCGCAAAGGAAATAAAAGAACAAAATTAATGATAATGGAGCAGATCTGAACTTCTGTGCGGGCAAAGAAACACATTTATTTAAATGATGTGTCCCCTGGGGGCTGTTTTCAGGGGCACCGCGCCTTTAGCGGCGTAAGTGCCTTATGAAACCGGTGTTATGTGAAACCCGGCTAAACTTAAGCATTGATTTTTACTGCATCCTGAACTTCCTCTCATCGGTTATTGGTATGTGTGAGTATGTCCCGTGTCCCTCAGCCTATTTGTCAAACACGCTGCATACCCGTGGCGCTGATTTAGATGTTGGCACCTCGGGTGAAACAAAAGGAACCAAGTGTTCTGAGCACCCGTGATCCAAGTGCGTGGTCCAAAGCGTTCATCCCACCCGCAGCTTTCTGAGGATCTGAGCCGGTTCTAGAGAAACTTTTGCAGGTTATGCAGTTTCACTCTGCATGAAACAATTTCTTTTTTAAAAATCTAAGTTAAAGGACATTCCAAATTTAAAGACAAACATCTGACTTCAGATTTTAACAATTGGGATTATGATTAGTTATGAGACTATAAAAATAAATATCCAACATTTTACATGCTAAGTGGGACTGTGCAAAAATTTCACTTTAAGGCTCTCTTACATATTTCTTGGGACAATAATAAGCTATTAAGTAAAAGCAAATTAATGTGGAACTTTTACCAGTAACCAAACAATGGGACAATTTTTTCTTGACTTAAAAGAAGTTAATTTAACCATAAGAGAAATTGTTTTAGCAGAAATTTCTTAGACACGGGGTTTTTATTTACAAAAACAAAAAGTCTTGCCAGGCTTAAACTTCTTTTTTTTTGGCCGGGGCTGGGTTTGAACCCACCACCTCCGCACCATCCAGCTTAAATGTCTTTTTAATTTAGTTGTTTTTTAGGAGTGTTGTTTGGATTGTAAAAATACCCTGAGTAATTAAGGGGAAAAGTCATTTAGAACCACAGCAAAAACAAGACATGATGATTATAATAAGATGGTAGAAACTATAATGACATGTTTACTGCTAATAACTTTCCCAGAACCACACCTCCTAATATTATTTTTGTTAAAATTTAGAGGAATTTCATTACATCATAACTGCATAAAATTCTGTAGCAGCAATAATCTTTGCCAGTCACCCAAGGGTCAACTTTCTCTCATTATCCAGCTGTTCTGTGATAGCATTAATATTTTAAGGAGTGATTTGTTGGCACTTACCCCCCATTAATTACATTCTCCACGCCACAATGGGATTCTTGTCCTTAGGACACCAGCTATAATTAATTTCCTCATTCAAAGCCCCTGTCTATTTGACTTATTTAGACGGCATTTCACCCAAATTTAGTTGGATGATATTTTACAAATGGAAAATAACAGAACCTCCAGTTTACTGGATCCTCTGTACACCTGGGTGTGAACGTCAAGACAACTGGCAACCACGGTTTCGTAGCGAGGTCCTGGTCCGAAGTGCCCAGAAAACCTTTGCAACATGGAGCTTTATGGGTTTGCAGGGGGAAACAGCATGTTTGGTTTCTTGTCACAAAGGAGCTCAACGTTTACAATGACAAATTTTAATTTCAGAACTGATGCTCTGAGAATGCTCTTTGACAGTAGAATAGTCACCTCTTTTTAGGTTTATGAACACCCGAAAGCTCTGCTGTTCTATTACTATTTTAATAGTAGAGAAAGATTTAAAAATTCCCCTAGACCCTCCTCAAAGGCTGTAGGGTGAGGACATGGAGACAGAAAATGAATTCTATGATCTCTGGGTTATTACGAAGAAGCTTTAGAAATTCTGTTTTTTCTTATCTCAGTAACACCAATTCCATATTTTGGAGAAGAATGCAATCTTAAGAGATCATTTCCCCAGCCTACATTCTCTTATGGCCCTGCCTCCAGGAAATTCTGTAGGAAATGAGTTAAACGATATGATGTCTGGGATTTGCTTTAATAAACACCAGCAAGAAGGAAAGAAAAAGACAGACAGAGACAGAGACAAAGAGAAACAGACAGTAGGAGGAGAAAGGGGGAGAAAGACAAAGAAAAGAGAAAGGAAAGAAGGAAGAAAAAAGAGAAAAGATAGAAGAGCAATAAAGGTGAGAAGATGGGCTTAATGAAAATGAAACAACTGGCCACGTATTGGCAACTGTTGCTGGCTGAATAGAGCTTGCAAAGTCAAAATTCAATTCTATTTTTATGCATGAACAAAAATTATACCTTAAAATTTTTTGAAAAATTGATACAAACTAGTAGCAGCAGGAAACAAGTACTGGATCATGTTTTCTTTTTAATTTTTAGATCGATACAGGGTCTCATTCTGTCACCCAAGCTGGAATATAGTGGTACACAATTAGAGCTTGCTGCAGCCCCAAACTCCCAGCCTTGTGTGGGATCCTCCCCCCTTGGCCTCCCAAGTAGCTGGGAGTTTAGGCATCTAGCTAATCTTTCCTGGTCTGTCTTTCTCTCTTTTCTTTTCTTTTCTTTCTCTTCCTTTCCTCTTTCTTTCTTCCTTCCTTCCTTTTTTTTTTTTTAAGAGATAAGTTCTCGTGGTTTTACTACGTTGCTCAGGCTGATCTTGGGCTCCTGGGCGCAAATGATTCTCCTTCCTCAGCCTCCCAATGTGCTGGGATTACAGGCATGAGGCACTGTGCCCAAACGTGAACCCTATTTTTAAACTTTATCCTGTTTACTTCTCTCTTCTGTTTGTTTTTGTTTTTGTTTTTTTCTGAACAGAGAAGGAGAGGCAAACAGAACCAACCACATGGATGCAGAACAAAGGATTGGGAACTAAAATGTACTGAGGAAATGTGAGAGGGGAGGGTACATCAAAGAAATGCAGGGAAAAAAACAAAACAAAAAAGGACAATTCTCCTTGACTATGGAAGTCCACTGCAGCTCGTTGGCATTGGACCCAGAAACAAAATAGAAAAGAAAAAATTGCCTCAATGCTTCCTCAGGTTCCTTCCTGGAGTGATTTATGATCACTAACTTTTCTTTAATTACTTTGCCAGTGACTCAATGGAATTCTCCTCTTTGGATTCCCCATGGTGGATCTCTTATTCCAGGCCCCTGTCAATCTGAGTTACTCTGAGTTGTTTATTCTCAAATTTGCTATGGCACATACTCACCCCTAGGGAACAGCAAGGTGCCCGGAGTGTACTCTAAAACCAGGGCAATCCAGCCCAGGCCTGGCCCCTGCTCCCCTCTTGGGCTTCAGGCCTCCCCAGACCCTGCATTTGTCACAAGAAGGAATTGACTAGGGCCCTCAGAGCAGAGTTCTCAAAAGGTAATAAAATACCTGGGGATCTTGTTAAAATCCAGGCTTTGATTGACAAGGTCTGTAGTGGGGCCTGAGATTCTACATTTGTTTGTTCGTTTTGTTTGCTGAGACAGAGTCTCACTCTGTTTCCTTGGGGAGAGTGCCATGGCGTCATAGCTCACAGCAACCTCAAACTCTTGGGCTTGAGCAATCCTCTTGCCTCAGTCCCCTGAATAGTTAGGACTACAGGTGCCCGCCGCAACACCAGGCTAGTTTTTCTGCTTTTAGTAGAGACAGGGTCTCACTCTTGTTCAAGCTGATCTCAAACTTCTGAGCTCAGCGATGCACCTGCCCTGGCCTCCCAGAGTGCTAGAGTTACAGGCTTGAGCCGCTGCACCTGGTTGAAATTCTACCTTTTTAATGCACTCCCAGGTCATCCTGAGGCTGTTGGTTTGGGGGTCACATCTGAGCCCCTCTGGTCTTCCTCAGCCCTTGTCCCCAGCCACAGAGGAAGGGGTGAGTAGGCTGAGACTCCTGCTTTTTCCTGCCCTGCCTTGAACATGTTGGAATAGTCCTGTTTCCTAGGGCATCTTAGAGACTCCGTAAGTATTCATGGAGGGAATAAATGAGTGATTGAATAATGACAGAATGGATTCATTTCCTTAGTATTCATCCACACATTGTAATTTTGTGTTAGGGCATCTTTCCCTATCGGTCTGATCCCCTTTTTCATTATTGCATCCTGGGGCCTAAAAGAGTAGCTGGCACCCTCTGGACTCAGTAAAAGTTGAATAAATTACTGGCTGCTAACGACGCATGACCAGTCGAGAAGTGGTTGTGATGAGTGACATCTGTGTCACACTCATACGGACCAGTGGCAGAGGAGGGCAGGGTGAGTTTCTGGGGCTGGGGGTTGAATTGTAACAGTTCATCAGGAACTGTCAGCAGTGAATGCCCGCACTGCCAGAAAGGGCAGGCACCAGCCCGTCCCCCATGAAGACAGTGGCAACACTTGTGCAGAAAAATAGGGTGATGATGAAGAAAAAATCGGCCAGCACAGTTGAAGGAGCACTCTGGGTTTGAGTCAGATGAGGCTAGGTTGGAGTGTGCCTCTTCCTGATCACATGACCTTGAATAAGGTCTTTTCTGGGGCAGCACCTGTGGCTCAAAGGAGTAGGGCACCGGCCCCATATGCCAGAGGTGGTGGGTTCAAACCCAGCCCCAGCCAAAAACCACATGCACAAAAAAAAAGGTCTTTTCTGATTACTGAGCATCAGCTTTTATGGCTCTAACATGAGGAGGACGGGAGGGGATAATCTATACCTCAAAGTATTATTGTAAGGATTCAAAGTAAAACACATAGCAAGGAATCAAAATAAAGTATGCAGTCTGGCACAAAGTTGGTGCTTCATGAGCAATAAGTATTACTATTACCCACCACTAGCTGATTGGAATCTATGGTTGAATAATCATGGCAAGATTCCTGCTAACCAAGAAAAGCCTATTCCCTGATTAGTTTGAATAGATTATTTACAATTCCCCACCATTCATTCCCCTATTCATTAAATGTGCCCATTTATAACCACAGGCAATTGAATGTTGATTATTCATTTTTACAGTTATTCTCGTGAGACATGCCCAAAGCTAGGAGAAGCGGAGAAGGGTGGGTGTCAGATGGTCACAGTGTAAGGACAAACCTTGCTGGATAGAACTCATTTCAGCTGGATTTCTACACAGGGCAGCCCCAAGCACAGGTGGGCATTTAATAAGTATCTGATTAATCTGTGATTCCATATTATGTCATTAAAAATGTAATTTATTAACATGGGCTCCTGGCCTCCTTCCAGTGCATGTATAATAGAATGACGTTTTTCATGCAGAAATATAAATTAAATTAATTGGCATCCATATTTAATTGAAACTTCCTTGACAGTAGATGGATTCTCCCCCAGCACCACCCCTTTCTCAGCAAGGGGCATTTCCTTCTGAGTGTTTGCAGACTGAAGAGAAGCCAACCCCAGTTCCTGGGGCTCCCTGGGGAGCTGGCTTTCCCCGGGTTTAGAGCAGCTCCAAAAGTGCACTGACCCTGGAGAAATGGTAAGTTGCTGCTCATGTGTGTTTTTGCTGTTTTTTTTTAAGTCAGGAAAAGGTTTTTGATCAGAGAAAGAATACACGACAGTTCCTGTCTTGTTCCTGTCTTCCTATTTCCCTCTTCACCTTCACCAGCCATAACAAAATGTTTTGAAAATTTTCGAGTCACCTTTAAAGTTTGTAAATCATATGGAATTCTTTTGAGAGCTGCTACGTAATTGCTGTCAAAGGTACTTTTCATTTTGATTTTTTTCCTTCTCAAATAGTCTGTGTTTAGTTAGCTCTGTTGGTAACACAAAGGGCCAATGAGGCACAGGTCCTGTTTTCCACTCCCGTGTGTCAACCAAGTTTCCTCCGTCTTGAGCAAAACAGAACACACACTTGACCTTGGCTGGCAAACACCTGCTGTGAGTTACCCAAGGGCATCAGCCAAAAAAGTTGGATGAAATAAACACAATCAAATATGCAGTGTGGAAAATGAAGTCAATGTCACACACTCCTGTAGCAAATGGGTCATGGGTGTTGATTCTGTGAACGATGACACCAGTGCTTCACACCGAGGGTGCCCGTCATCCTATCCTCAGACCTGCACTTTGGGGATTCTTTGTTTTGTATCCCCCACCTCCCACCTTTGTGGAAGCATTCATTCTGTAAACGCCCTCACTCCATACTTTTCTGATGTGTTTTTCTTTATCAAGGACAGAAAAAAACTTGTCCTAAGCATCTTTCTTGACTTCCCTACTTGAATTGGCTTGAAGTAGCAACCACAGTTGAGCTATTTGCCATGCTGTTACAATTCATCTGGTCAAATACCGGGATTCAGTAACTCTTTAGTCTATATGCCACACCCTTCCCTTCATCTTCCTAAAAAGCCATAAGATATTACAATGTCTGATACTAAATTTAGGCTACTTTATTGATAAGAGAATGATTTATACTCCAAAAGAGGGCCTATGTTTCTATATTTATTCATCTCCCTTAATTTTTCTGCTGATCTGAGCAGAATTCTTCTCCCCTTATCCTAGTAAGAGCACCCCACTTTCTCTCATCCACGGAGGCCATGGTGCTCACTTCTGGCCGAGGGTTGGTCATGAGATTTTACTAAAGCCAGCAGAATTCCCTACCTCTCTGGACTCGGTGGTTGGTTCAGGGGTGAGCAAGGGACTCAAGCATGACCGTTCCACGAGCTTTGTCACGTGGACAGTGATGTCTCGGGAAGTGACAGGGTTTCTCTTTCTCTTGTGAACTGTGGGGATGTTTGCTTGGGGTAGTCAAAAGCATGGCCCCTGCCTTGAAAAGCTAGGCCTAATGAGAATGAGGCCAACTCACAGGCAAGCAGAGAAGCAAAAAGGAGAGACCTAATATGTGTGACCCACCTGAGTGTGAGGGTAGAGCCAGTATGGTCACCGCTGTGACATGAGACCATACACCCACTTTTGGCTTCAGCAAGTCTGGAGTGGATTTTGGTCACGTGTAACTCAAAGCATCTTGACTATTGTGGTAAATATTATGGCAATAGCCTTAACAAGTGACTGCCCCTGTGGCTGAGGGGACAGAACAGTGTGGAAGCACAGCATCTGGAACCATGTCAGGAAGGGACAGATGTCTCGTTCACCTCGTTAGGCCTTCAGGGCAGAGTATTTCAAGCCGAAAGTCACAGCATATCATGAGATCAATTTAGTGGGGCATGAATGACATTTTTTAAAAGACAGAAAAGACCAGAAAATTGAGAGTCCATCATGAATAGTGAAGGTAAATTTGATTTTATGACATTTTATTTCAGATATCTGTGTAAGAAAATATGTTCTTGGTAGTGAAATAAAAATAAAATAACTTTTTTTTTGCTGAGGGGACATGATCAACACATTGGAAAGTCACCGCTTAGAACAAGACCACATCACATCATTGCTTAAAGCAGAAGAACCAAAGCCATGCTGCACCTTGCTTTTCATACATGCTAAAAACAGTATTTTGTCCTGACCTAACTAGGCGTCATGTGTGGGAGGAATGGTGGGCCTCATGCTTGGAATTAAAGTAGTTAATTAGAGATGTATCAGATTCTTCTAGTTTAAGATTGCTTCTCTGGAGTTATTTATTCAGTTAGTTGACCCTGGGGGTTGGCTGCGAGGTAAACCAATCTCAAGGTGGGAACCCTCCACTGTATTGCATGCTTCCCCTACACTTTGGAGGACCTCGTAAATCCCTTCCCAAGACTCATGAACCTAGAAAGGTTCCAAAGGGCTGACTGGATCCCCTTCTCCGCTTTCTTCACCGTCATTTTAACTGGCTTCCCCATAGTGGAGCAGGACCACATATCATGACTATCTCCCCCAGAAGTCCCAAACAGAGAATGAAGCAAACTCCACCCTATTTTTGACTTTCCAGGATTTTCTGACATCTTCCCATTACACTTGAACTTGGAGAAAGGAGTAACCAGAACACACATGTGTCCATTCTTTGATACACACTCCTCTTGGGCCAGCTGGGGCAGGCTTTCCCTTTCTCTAAGTGGGCAGCAACTTCCCTTCCATCATTCACTGAGTTCTCTCTACTTACAACTCATCACAAACCCAGAGTCACACAGGCATAGCTCTTAATGCAAAAGGAGAGCTTAAGGAATTTAAAAGATTCTCAAGACACTTGTCTCTCTATGAACTTGAATGAGAAATCCCATTAGTACCCTGAATCTGGGCATTGACCATTTCCTTCTCTTTCTTTCCTGTTTTAACTTATCCTGGAGGTAAGTGGATACCCTAATGGAATAGGAGGAAGTTATGAAAATTGAAATATATTGTTGAAATTATTGACACAATTTAATAAATATCCTTTCATGAGAATAATTTATGTTCATGATAGTGTTGGTCAGCTCGAAATACGCTTAGGCATTTTAAATATTTAATGTCTGTACACATCACCACCCACATACCCATACATACTTGGTATTTTCATCATGATATTTGGGGACAGTTGTTCACCATTATTTATAAGAGTGGGTGAGCCAGTATAAGTATAGAAACAGCTCTACCTCTTTGTCCAAAAAAGAGAACAACGAAATTTATTATTCTAGACCAGTAGTTAGCAAACATTTTCTGTAGGAAAAAAAAAACAAAGCCAGAAGTAAACATTTTAGGCCTTGCTGGCCATATGGTCTCTGTCACAACTACTCAGCTCTGATGCGTAGCCTGAAAACAGGCAGCCGTGGACGACACAGAAGTGAACCATGTGGCTGTGTGCCAATCAAATTTTATTTATGGACACTGAAATTTGAATTTCATCTGATTTTCAGTGGTCACAAAATGTTATCCTATTTTAATTTTTTTCAATCATTTAAAAATTAAAAACCGTTCTTCACTCGTGTGTCAGACAGAAAAGGCAGCAAGCTGGGTCTGGCCCACAACCCAGAGTTTTTGAACTCCTGCCCTAGATTCTTTTTTTTTTTTTTTTTGCGGTTTTTGCCCAGGGCTGAGTTTGAACCCGCCACCTCCGGCATATGAGGTTGGCGCCCTAATCCTTGAGCCACATGCGCCGCCCCCTAGATTCTTTTTTAAAACTTGAGATATTTTCATTTTTCTCTGCTTTCTACTTACAAGTTAATGTGGCCATTGCTGCAACCAAGATCATGTCTCACATACTGACTCTGTCACCGCACCCCAGAGTACCAGCACTTAGGGAAAAAATGGCGTCCTGTGCCTGAGCTAAATAGTGAGTATGTGGCCTGGGCATTTTGACACTTCTGAAATTTGCAAAATACATACCAATGACACAAAGAAACTGATGAAGACAAGAACAATGATCTTTATGCCTCCTCACCAGCCCCCTGGGTTTTTGCCCTGGTTGAACACTCATTGACTGATGCCAGATCAAGGAAGACTCTTAATAAACCGCAGGAGGAAAAGGTAACATGAGGGGCCTACTGCAGCCTCCATCATTCAGATGGGACCAGCTTCCCCACCCAAACGATATGATGTGGCAGGTCATTGCAATTAATCCATCATGTACTTCTAGCATATGCATAAAAAGAAAAGTGAACCCCTGAGTGGCATGGAATGATGCCAACACCAAGGTCAGGTTCTGATTCTTTCGCATCCAGGCCACAAAGGGATACATGTCATGAGCCATCCAGAAAAGTTTTTGGCATAATCTGTGTATAAACTGTTTAAGAAAACAAACAAATGGCTCAGCACCTGTGGCTCAACGGGCTAAGGCGCCAGCCACGTACACCTGAGCTGGCAGGTTCAAATCCAGCCTGGGCCCGCCAAACAACGACAACTGCAACCAAAAAATGGCCGGGCGTTGTGGCAGGCGCCTGTAGTCCCAGCTACTTGGGAGGTTGAGGCAAGAGACTCACTTGAGCCCAGGAATTGGAGGTTGCTGTGAGCTGTGATGCCACGGCACTCTATCCAGGGTGACAGCTTGAGGCTCTGTCTCAAAAAAAAAAAGAAAAAGAAAACAAACAAACGTATGATACCATTAGAAAGTGCTCAAATAGTTTAAATATATTTTGCTCTGCTATTTTCCGTCAGCTATCTGGAACCGCCCGCTGCCCAGAACTGCCCATTCCCACTAGGTCTGGTGCAGCCCTATTTTACTGAAAAATTGCCTTCTAGGGGATTTGTCGCCATCACTCAGAGTATAGGATAGGATGTCAGGAGTCATTTATGGCAGCATGTGTGAGGTTAAATACAACTAATTTCTGTATCACACTATTTTTATTACCCAAAGAAAATTCAAACTAAATAAACCAACGTGTGAAATATAATTTCGCACCAGAATTACACCAGCCATCAAACTCCTGGCCATCATTCATTTTCACATTACATAATTTAAATTAATTGAATGAAAATATTCTGAGTTTCAAAAGGTATAGCTAGACCTCAGAGGTTTCATTATAAGAAAGAAAAATAAGTATATTTCTCACACAAGAAATATACTTCTTAGGAGAACTTCATGTAAAATGGTAATAATTAGTGAACATTGAAGTTTTTGAGTCATGAAAGGTAACTTTAAGATCATTTTTAAAATCTGCATCTAGTCCACTTCTTAAAGTTAAAATATATATTTTTTCCCTAAATATAAATATCACACAATGATATTTAATAGTAAATTTTATATTATGCTCTTTGACATGTATTATCTTTCTGAATCATTTTTAAGTTCCTACTTTGTATTAAGTGTTAAGATAGATGTTTGCCAGCTCAGCGCCTGTGGCTCAAGTGGCTAGGACGCCAGCCACATACACCTGAGCTGGCAGGTTCGAATCCAGCCCAGGCCTGTCAAACAGCAATGACGGCTACAACCAAAAAAAAAAAAAAAAAAGTTGTGGCGGGCACCTGCAGTCCCAGCTACTTGGGAGGCAGAGGCAGGAGAATCACTTGAACCCAGGAGTTGGAGGTTGCTGTGAGCTATGATGCTACAGCACTCTACCCAGGGCGATAGCTTGAGGCTCTGTCTTGAAAAAAAGATAGATGTTTGTCATAATTGTCACATCAACCCCAAGAGGAGATTTATGTGAGTCAAGTAGCCAAATCTGCTGATTCTGCATCCGGAGTTTCCATCAACTCCAGAGTCTAAATCCGTCCTCTGAGTTGTCTATTCATGACGAGAACAATCAGGAGATATTTCATTCATCCATCAGCTGTTTTATTTATGTGATACAAAAATGCAAGGTGATAGATTTTTCTCAATAAATGATCATTTTTTCTTTTTACTCAATTGACCCAACATAGTTTAAGATGTAATATATTGATTAGCTTCTATTTGAGGAGCCCATGACCCCACACAATTGCTGCTGCTGTTGTTTGTTTGTTTGTTTAGAGACGGAGTCTCAGTTTGCCACCCTCGGTAGAGTGCCGTGGCGTCACAGCTCACAGCAACCTCCAGCTCTTGGGCTTAGGCAATTCTCTTGCCTCAGCCTCCCGAGTAGCTGGGACTACAACTATACCACGATGTCCAGCCATTTTTTGTTGCAGTTTGGCCGGGGCCGGGTTTGAACCCACCACCCTCAGTATATAGGGCCGGTGCCCTACCCACTGAGCCACAGGTGCCGCCCTGTTTGTTTTTTTTTTGAGATGGGGTCTCCCTTGTTCTGTTGCCTTGGCTAAAGTGCAATTACATCATCATAGCTCACTGCAACATCAAATTCCTGGACTCAAGTGATCCTCCTGCCCCAGCCTCCCAAGTAGCTGGGACTACAGGTGTCCACCATGATACCTGGCTAATATTTCTTTTTTCTTTTCTTTTTTTTTTTTTGAGACAGTTTCACTTAGTCACCCTGGGTAGAGTGCCATGGTATCATAGCTTACAACAACCTCAAACTGATTCTCAAAGTGATTCTCTTATCTCAGCCTCCTGAGTAGCTGGGACTGTAGGTGCCCAGCATAACACCCAGCTTATTTTTCTATTTTTAGTAGAGACAGAGCCTTGTTCTTGCTCAGGCCAATCTTGAACTCCTGAGCTCAAGCAATCCACCCACCTTAGCCTCCCAGAGTAGTAGAATTGCAAGCTTGAGCCACCAAGCCCAGCTTTAATTTTTCTATTTTTCGTAGAGACAGGGTCTCACTCTTGCTAAGGCTGGTCTCAAACTCCTAGCCTTAAGCAATCCTCCCACTTCAGCCTCCTAAAATGCTAAGATTTTCGGCATGAGCTACCACGTCTGGCCCCCACACAGTTTCAAAGTCACTTAACAAATTTTCAGCAACCTAAAGAAATAGGAGTCTCAAACAGGCCCTTCACACTGAGCATCACACAGGCCCCAACCCAGCTGACAGTCTAACTGTGTCAGAGTTAGACAGAGTGACAGTCCATAGTCTCATTTTTTAAATTAAAAAGCTCAGATGTCCAGGATCACGGCTTAATCAAATTTTCCTCCTTGGGTAGTTCTTTCTGCAACTAAAAATAAGTTTTTGTCAGCAATAGATGGGTAATACAGTACATTAAAATTGACTTTGGAGATTTCTTCTTTCCTTCCCACTTGAATAATACTCAGCTTTCATAAATGTTGTGGATTGAAAAATAATGGACTTTCAGAGCAGAGTCATCACTTAGGAAGAAGAATACGCAGACTTCCTAGTAAATGGTCATGATAACTTACATCTAGGGGATCATTTTGCCCTGAAAGAGGGCAGAAGATGCTCTGAAAGGCCACCAGCTGGCTAACATAGAATCGAGGGGTACAAAGGCCATATGGGAGGTAAGAGAGGGAGGTGGAGCCTGTGCACCACCTGAAGGAATTGTAATTTTATTCAGAATGTGGTAGTAAGACAGATGTTTATCAAGGAATTGGCATGATGAGATTTAGTTTCTTTAAAAAGTCAGTTGAGTTCCTAAGTCCAGTGACATTGTAGAGGATACAATTAAAGTTAGAGAAACAGGGCTGGGTGCAGTGGCTCACGCCTGTAATCCTAGCCCTCTGGGAGGTCAAGGCGGGTAGATTGCTTGAGTTCAGGAGTTCGAGACCAGCCTGAGCAAGAGCAAGACCCTGTCTAAAAAGCTGGGCATGGTGGCGGGCGCCTGTAGTCCCAGCTACTTGGGAAGCTGAGGCAAGAGAATCACTTGAACCCAAGAGTCTGGGGTTGCTGTGAGCTGTGACACTATGGCACTCTAACAAGGGTGACAAAATGAGTCTCTGTCTCAAAAAAATAAAAATAAAAATGAAAACGAAGTCAGAGAAACAAGAGATCAGCTGGAAGATTCTTAGTAATCCAAAAGAAATTACTAATGCCAGTCCTGGAAAAGCTGAAGTAGGTGTGTTTGCTAGTATTTCTAGGATAATATGCAGATCTACTTTTTGTGGTATTTCATGAAAAAGAAAATGCTAGTCCATGTCTATGTAGTCTGCTAAACTGCAAGGTTTTCACAACAAACAAGTAAATCACACATGATTACAAAATTTCCCATATATTACTGAGATCTCAGAATGAAGGACATTTCTCAGGAGGAAGATTGGAAAACTTTAGCAGTAACCACATGCAAAATTTAACCTAAAGTCTTGTCTGGGTGAGTACAAGCCTTGGGCTGGCTGCAAGGTGAAGGAACTGAACTTGAAACTCTTAAAACAAGAGAAAATTGGAAGGAAGCTAAATTGTCACAAGTACTTTAGATCTCCTAGTAATTAGAAGAAGCAAATGCATATCCTCTCAGAAATAATGTCTTCAGATATGAACTCACAATCGAAGATAAATAAATACATTAAGGGGGGGAAATGCCATAAGTGAGAGATAGTAGGCACAAAAGCATACACATGTAGATGCCCCAAAATTTTAGAATTTGGAATTACCTGACTAAGAATACTACAAATTTATATATGTTGGTTTAAGGAACATGAGCCAAAGTTTTATTAGTTCATTTCTTGCATTTGAAGTACTCTTCGATGACATCCTTTGCCTGAGATTCTTTGCCATAATCCTTTTAAAAAAAAATTACATGTAATTCCTTATTAACATTCAGAAATTCCACTAAGTTCATAACATTACTCACAAATAAGCTTTAATAATTAACTATGCCTTATAAAGATGCATCAAAAATTTGTTATAGCCATTTTCAGGGACCCTAACAACTTCGAAGTCCATAAGGCTCGTAACATATGGCCTTACTATTGCCAGCTTTTAAAAAATTCCTGCAGAGGGCGGTGCCTGTGGCTCATCGAGTAGGGCGCCAGCCCCATATACTAAAGGTGGCAGGTTCAAACCCGGCCTCCGCCGAACTGCAAAAGCAGAAAAAAATAGCCGGGCGTTGTGGCAGGGACCTGTAGTCCCAGCAACTCGGGAGGCTGAGGCAAGAGAATCACTTAA
>CAUYRH010069418.1:0-31248 GCA_963574655.1 Perodicticus potto | reverse complement strand
TAGAGGCCTAGAGGAGGAGACGGGGAAAGACCAGGAGAGGAACGGAGAGAGCATCTCTCTCCCCACTTGAAATCTCTCCCTCTACCAGGAGCTTTGGTGTTTTCTGTATTCTTTTCTGTAAGTCAATTCTGTCTTACCACGTGGGGGTGGGGAAATAATGTAATGAAGAATAATAAAATACATATATTTAAAAATTAAAAAAAAAATAAAATAAAAAAAAAGAATATTTAGTTTTTCTCCATACTAGTTTGGAGTTGTACATCTTTCATTATATTTAATCCTAGGAATTTGATGTTTATTGGTGCTATTATAAATGGAGTATTTTATTTTAATTTTTTACTTGTTACTTGCTGAAAGAAATATAGTTGATTTTTGTGTATTGACTTTGTATCCAGCAACTTTATTAATTATACCTATTAATTCTAATAGCTTTGTATTATTGGCCTAAGGCTGCTGTAACAAATTGGCACTAACTCTGTGGCTTAAAATAACAGATGCGTATTCCCTGATAGCTCTGGAGGCCAGAAGTCAAAAAAATCCATTTCACTGGCTAAAATCAAGGTGTCAGCAGGGCCATGCTTCTTCCAGAGGCCCTGCAGGAGAATTTGTTCCTTGCCTCTCACAACTTCTGGTGGCTTTGGCATTTCTATCGCCACATCACTGCCTCCATCTTCACCTGGCCTTTTCCTCCTCTGTCTGAAGGTTAACCACGTTCTACCTCCCTCTTCTAAGGACACCTGTGATGACATAAGGGCCTTTAGGGTCCACCTGGGTAATCAAGGATCATCTCCCATCACAAGATCTCTAACTTAATCACGACTCCAAAGAGCTTTTTACCAAATAAGGTAATATCTACAGGTTCCAGGGATTCAAACTTGATATATTTGGAGGAAAAGCATGCATTTTTTAGCCTACCACAGTTTGTAGGTTATTTTAGAATTTCTGAATACACAATCATGACATCTGTGAATAATAACAGTTTCATTTCTCCAACATAGCTTATTTTTTAAAATTCTTTTTATACATAGTATCCTGTATGAGAAACTACCACTTGAGGGAAGTTAAGGTAATTTGCACAAAGATTCTAGTATCATAGCTAGGATTTGAACTCAGGTGTGGCAGACTCCAAAGTCTGAGTTTTTAACCACTATGTTGTACTGCCTTATATTAGACCAAGTCCTGTTACTCTGTGTGTGTGTATATATATATATACATATACACACATATATGTACATATGTGTGTGTATACAGCAACTCTATGCAAAAGGCCTTCTAAGCCATTCCTTTCTTCTGACAGCTATTTATCTTCTTAAATCCAAGATATAATTATATTCAGAAGTGTTTAAAATCTCTTATATAGGTCCAAGCCTGGTGGCTGCCAAGCACGGTGGCTCATGCCTGCTGTCTCTGGGTGCTGGCTTCCTCTTGGGCAGAGGACCGATGAATCTGCCTAGGGAGCAAAAGAATCCACACCTGTTTATACTCCTTTAAACTGCACTTGATTCACTGCTCCCCACTTTAATGTTTTTTGTTCCCTTCATTCAGGAAGCCAGCAGAAGTCCAGAATGACTATTCACTTTGAGATGGCCAAGTAGAAATCATAACCATCTTAGTAACACTGCCATTAGGGGTAGTATGTCTTGCTTCTACGTTTTTGCAGTAGCAGAACTATCAAAAAAATAAAGTTTGAAAGGATAATAAATGTATAAGGAGAACCATGGGATAGTCAAGTGATCCCCACAAAACAACTGAGTAAAGTTTTTTTTTAATTTCAAATATTATTTAATACCTATCCTCTCGGCTATTGTTTGTTTTTGTTGTTATTAAGCAACATCTGAAAATTCTAAGTTCATTATTACTATCTAGTCATAAGTATTTGTAGATAATGCCTGAGCAACACTATCATCATTACATTTTCCATGTGAATCCATGGAACCTGCTTCGTAGGATTGACGATGCCGACATAATTTATATTCAGAGTTTTGCACGTCATATCCTGGGAAGGCAAAAGAGAAAGGTAGACACCCTCTGGTTAAAAGCTCATATATCGGAAAGTAGAATGACATTATCACAGTCACACAGATGCAGGACTAGAGTCCAAGGTTTCTGCCTCCGAGTCCAACATCTGTTCCTTGCTCCTCTCGGCATCATGGCCCTGACACCCCACTGATGAGCTGGGAATAGTCCTGAAAAGGCCAGAGCTCCAAGGATGTCCAGGGGGGTAGTGCCATCCCAGGCCACACCGTGGATCTAGGGTTACAACCAGGGCAGCCTCCTGGACCGTGCTTCTCCCTCAGAAGGCTTCTGTGCTTGAGGTTTAATACTCTTTGCAATGCTGAATAATTCTATCTTTGAATCTGTGTTTTGTCAGTCAGATCTAATGGGACAATGGGACACTCATTGCTTAAAGCCTTAACTCATTGGTGGTCCTGCCTCCAGCCACCCAGGTGGTTCTCAGGGGAGCCTGGTGAGCTTCTGCCCTCAACTCCTCCAGCCTTGGTGGGGTACAGGCAGAGTGGGGCCCCAGGACATACTCAGAGAGTCTTGGTGGGGAGGTTTGAGAGCACCACCACACATCCGGTGGATGGCCAGCCAGACGCCATATCTCTAAGGGACCAAGCCTCTCACCTGCCCAATCTAGGTATCACGCACATCCCAGCATAGATATTTAAAAGCCTGTGACAAGGGCGGCGCCTGTGGCTCAGTGGGTAGGGCGCTGGCCCCATTTACGGAGGGTGGCTGGTTCAAACCCGGCCCTGGCCAAATTGCAACAACAACAAAAAAAAATAGCCGGGCATTGTGGCAGGCACCTGTAGTCCCAGCTACTCAGGAGGCTGAGGCAAGAGAATCACCTAAGCCCAGGAGTTGGAGGTTACTGTGAGCTGTGATGCCAGGGCTCTCTACCGAGGGTGATAAAGTGAGACTCTGTCTCTATAAAAAATAAATAAACAAATAAAAGCCTGTGACAGCACTACCTGCCATGGATTGAGCCCACAGAAAGGGGGGTGCCTGGCTTGATTTCGTCCATGCTCACCCCCGGGGGTGGCAGGAGGGGGAACCCGGCAGCCCTCAGTGGGGCAGAGTTTGCATGCGCCTTGCATCATGGGGTGGTCCGGGGGTACCTGTAAGGATCCACACTCCCCCACCAGTGTCCCCATACCTGGAGCCCTCCCTCAGCCAGCCACAGCCAGCTACGTGCCTGAAGGATCCCCTTTCTCTCCTCCTTCCCAAGCCTTGCTTGGGTTCGCCTCTTCTGGACAGCTCAAGGCAGCCTCAGGGAAGGAGCTACAAGATGCAAACTGTATAATTGCAGTGACCCCACATACAAGCTAAGTGCTGTCATATTTGGGTTTACATTTGCATTACACCATATAAAGATGAACTGTAAATTCCACGCTAATAACTGAAACCTTTAATTTTTCTTAGGACGACATTAAATAACAAATGAAAAACACCATGAAAAGTCAAGACAGAGAATGCAGGAAAAGCTTTATCTATACCAGCACTTTGTTCCTGCTTTTTAACCTTGAGGCCTCTCATTTTCATTTTGTACTGAACGTCACAAATTATGTAGCCTGCTCTGGTTACAACTTGCTCCTTGCATGAGCCAACACTGTGCAGGCCTGGCAGCTGATCCCGAAACCAATGGCTAGAACTCCGTCTCACAATAATGTGACTGTCTGTTGAGTGCCCCGTGTTGACTCACGGCTCAAGACTGTATGTTTCTCGCTTGTCTGAATGCAAAGTAAAAGTGGCTATTTTTATAGAACAAAAACCCAAGGAAAATACGGAATTCAGCCCATCTATATGCGCTGCAGCACCAGAGACACTCAGCACACATAATAAATCTGTCTTTGGAAACTTGCTCCTTTGCAGTTTTGACACAGATAAATGACAAGTATTAAATCTTATGGGAAAAGAACCAGCTGCTGTAGTTGTTGAATTACTGAGACAGAAGCCACCAGGCCCGCTGATGGAAAGTACCAGCCGAGGCCTCCCAAAAGGGGACAAGTGAGCTGGAAGAATGCCTCTAGCTCCTCCTACCTAGGGAAACTAGGGGATTGTCTCATATCACTGATTCGGGACTCTAGAAGTCATCATCATAAACTTGGACTTTGACCAGTAAGAGGACCTTTTGGAGGACACGGGCCAAACCAAACCAGTGGTTCAGAACTTGGGTTGTCTAATAAAATTTTTCTTTAACCAGAATGGTTACTTGGTGAAAGAATGAGGAATATCAACAGACTATTTGTTCATTGTTCAGTGCAGTGTTGATAGCCGTCAAGGATGACAACACAGATGTTTCTAGAATGTTAGAGCCAAAAATAGCTAGGAGATGATGTGTCCCTTCACCAAGGTATTTTTCTGGCCCAGAGTGAAGCTCCTCGAGGACAGGGCCTTGGCATCTTTGTTTTTACACCCCCTGGTACTCCATAAGTTGCCTGGCTTGGAGTAGGGGGGTTGGGGAACCTTTTTTAAAAAATTAAATTCAATCTAATGCCTTTCTTCTTTATATGAGGAAATAATGGCCCAGAGAGTTTTGATGGTATTCTCAAAATCACACAGCTAACTCGTGGCAAAGTGGGGATCAGAATGGAGACACCCTGACCCCAGGGGGAGCTGCATCTATTCTGCCACACTTGGAGGGAAAATCGGTGTCATTTCCTTTGAAGGCTATTTGGGCCCCATATGGATGGAAAAGAATCTCAACAATGAGCTGCTTACCACAATGTTGGCAGAATTCAGGAAAGGGAAAGGATGGGAGTCCAGGTGAAAACAGTGGGGCTGAAAGTGGCTTGGAAAAGGAAACCAGCCTCACAGCTCACGGGACCCACTCTTGGTCCCAGCCAACACCGCAAGGTCAGGGCTCCTTGCAGAAAGGTAATTGCAATATTTCTTATCTGCTTCTTCTGAGGTAGGGGCTTTCCTCCACTGTATGTGGATTAGTTCATTTAATACTCTTACTAGGCCAGTTAGGAGGACACTGTGATTAATTCCATTTGACTATGACCAAAGGAAATTTGCCAGTGAAAGAGAAGAGTCAGGCTTCTACCCCGAGAGCCAGAACCATCTCTTAGCTCTACCACCCATCTGGCCAGAGAAAGGGAGTGCTCACCAGAAACAAACAGAAGTCCTGCAGAAGAAATAATGTCTGACACCCTGGATGACAGCAGGAGTCTGGCACAAGCTATGGGGAAGACCACTCCTGGGAGCACCTCCTCGCCCCACTTCTGTCCCTAATCTTGGAGCTGGATGCCCACATCCTTGTATGTTCTTCATTCACTGTTCCCCCCAGAGGAGAAGAGACAGCATGGTGTGTTCACAGAGACCATGGTTCCTGAGTTGGCATCTCCCATCTACTGGCTGTGAACTTGAGCAGGTCACTTAATATCCCTAGTCCTCAATCTCATCATTCATATACTGGACACCAGCAATGCTTCGCCCGGTGGCCGTAAGGAATTAGCATGCAAGCATGTTGTAAATTGTTTAGTGTCAGCCAACACTCAGTCCATTCCAGTTAATTCAGAGCTAGGACCAACTACTTGAGAGCTTGAGAGCGTGGACTTTGGAGCCAAACAGATATGAGCGAGTTGCTGAACCTATCTTTCATTGTCCATATGTATAAAATGAGTATAAGAGTGGTTCCTACTATAGGAAGGATGGACGGCATGTACAAGTTGATGCCTAAACATTAATAGTGAAAGTTTCTATGCCTTTCCCTGGGTTAATATGCAATACGATAACTAATAACAGAGCCTGACATGTGTATGTGTCAGCATTAATTCCTTTCAAACCAGGAAAAAAAAGGCAATACCTTATAAAGTGCTCAGCTTCATTTGTGTTTGATAAATATAAGCTACTGAGGTCATGTACTTGCCGGTGGTGTTATAGTTCTGGGCACTAGCACTGGCAGAGAAGCCTGTGATCCTGTGTACATCAGAGCTAAGCAGCACGGGAATCTGGGAAATTGGGACTCTGCCCTTTTCAGCCTGGCCTGGTCCAGATTATAAAGCTGAACTTTATCCTCAATCCCCCTCTGTCCCAAATCATTCCTGAAAGCAGGAATGATTTCATGGACCCACAAACTATGTCACTGCACAGGCCCCAGTGTTCAGAATGGGCCACACCCCAAAAGGCCCTGGGTTTGCTTTAATGCTCTGCTATTGGCATCTCGGAAATTGTAATAATTTTTTCAACAAGGGGCCCCACATTTACATTTTGCCCTGAGCCCCACAAATTATGTTCCCTGGTCCTACTGCCTGGTACTGTGGGACCCTCTAGGACTGATGCCTGGAATCTTACCTGGTTCTTGACAACTTCCTGCCCCAAGCCCCATCCCACGTATTGTGCCCTCAGCATCATTTATGGCCCATAGGACACAGTCCTGACCTTCAGCCCTAGTGAACTTGTGAAGTGATGTTCAATTTAGCAGTCATCTTATAGGGATTTGTCCTCCTGGGATCTAGGGTTGCTAGAGCCATGCCTGAATTGCCATACCTTCTTTTCCTTATAGACACTATCTACTTAAGATATTAATGTGCTAGAAAGATATGCATTTTTTTAACTTGCCTCATCTCATTAAGTTTTCCTAATAGCTGCTAAGGTAGATAATATTTTCCCCATTTAATAGAGAAGAAAACTCAAAAAGTTTAACTAGCATGGCCAAAATCAAATAACAGGTCAGAAGTCAAGCCTCAGGATAAAACCCAGTGTGTTTGAATCAACAGCCCCTGGACCACATTCCTCACTGCACTCCTTGGTTCCCTCCCACCAGCCCACCTGACACCCCTACACATGTGCCCAAGCTGGGCTTCCATCCCCACATTGTTTCTCTGAAGACCACCATTCTCCCAGGGTTAAGGAAGGAGACATTTTACACAAGCTAATAAGGAGTCTATATATTAGGTTCCTATGGCTATCTGAAAAATAAGCCACAAACTTGGTGTCTTAAAACAAGAGAAATTTATCCTTTCACAATTTTGGAGTCTGGCAATCTGAAATCAGTACCTGCACTGAAATTAAGGTGTTGGCAGGCCCTTGCTATCTATCCCTCACCTCTTCCAGCTTCTCGTGGCTGCCAGCACCCCATGGCTCATGGCCACATCACTCCCCTTTTCAGTTTGCATCTTCAGTCTCTCTGCTCCATCTTCCTGTCACCTCCTCTGTGTGTGTGTCCACTCTCCTTCTGTCTCTCTCTTAGGAGGGTCATGCGACTGCACCCAGGGCCCACCTGATAACCCAGGACAATCTTCCCATGTCAAGAGCATTGCTTTCATCAATCACATCTGCACAGACCCTTTTTAGCCATATAAGGTAACAATCACAGGTTCCAGGGAAGAGGACATGGACATCTTTGAGGGGGGGTACTTTTTCAGCCTCCCAAAGTCTACAAACATGCGAATATTTGGGGGAATTAGACAGAAAAGGAAAAGATTTCTCAGCACTGTCAGAAGCATTCCTGAGCAGCCTCCAAGCCACGCAGCCCTGTCAAGAGATCTGGCTCCCCTATCCTTAGCACAATCCTAAGGGAAGGGAAGGTTTGGGAACAACGAGGCAGGGAATCCTTGAGTAAAGTCCTCAGTGCTGAAAAAGATCCCAAGAGTGGGTCTTCTAAGGATAGCAGAACTGAAAGTTAAGCTGTCCTCAGGAGTTTCCACATTCCCTTCTCACAAGCTTTTCCCAGCTTTGCAAGTAAAATATGTGTGGAAACCATTGAAGTCCATTAAGAATTCTGCTCTGGGACCTGGGTGTTTTCAGACAGTGAGTGGCTCGTAACCGTCTCCTCTCACTCCCCTTTAAGGCTGCTATTCTTTTCCCCTCTTATAACTCAGCTGGAACTTGCTGCTTCCATTTCCTCCTTCTCCTCCTCACATCTCTCTCATCCTTCCACATTGGACAAATCATTCCCACCCCAGGAAACCCTGAGGGGCCACATTCAGTCACACTCAAAAGGTACAAAGTACAGTAACTGGTTCCTGAAAGAACAAGGGAAGAGAATGAGTAGAAAACAGATGCTCTTAGATAAGGCAAAACCCCTCAGGAAAAGTCCCTCTCAGACTTGAATTTGTGCAGGTGGGGGCTGCCCTGCTCAGCTGCACCTGCTGCTCCGCAGGGGCTTCCAAACACAAGACCTTTGATGGACCACCGGAGAGGAGCAGAGAAGACCTGAGGCAAACTGTGGAATGAACTTGTCTATCTTTTGTATAGGTCCACACCAGCGGCTGCAGGGCCAGTGAGACGCTGTGGCAGTGGAGAGTACAGATGAATGACCATCCCTGCATCTCAGACACAGGTGCAGCCTCCATGCAGGAGGGGCTGGGGCAAGTGTCCTCCAGCGTCTCTGGGTGTATTGCTCTAGTCCTTTCCATCTGCTTCACATTCCTTTCTGGGCTGGAATAACCTCATCTCCCACATCCCGGCACCAGGTGGATACACTGACCGCTCCTATTTCTTTCTTCAAAAGCAGACTTTGTCAGCGAAGCTTCTATCGTTCTAGCTAATCCTGTCCCCATTTGCTACTGCACTAGTTTGTGCAGGAGCTTTCACTTCCCTCTAATTAGAATGTGTGTCTGTGTCGGTCAGCTTTGGACCGAGAAGCAGAACCAGTAGAAGAGAAATAGACAGAGTAGATACAGATAAGATATAGATAGATCTAGGTGCCTGACATAGATATATATAAAGTTATAGGTATAGATGACATAGATAGATACAGGTAGAGGTGGAGATAGATAGAGATGATATCTATGATATACACAGAGATAGGTATAGAGATAGATGAAGATAGAGACAGAGATAGAGAGAGATAGAATTAAGGAACTTATTTCAGGAAACTGACCCATGCATTGTGGGAGCTGATTAAATCGTCCCAGTAAGGCTGTCTCTGTGTCTAATGCCAGAGCTTAAAGAGTCCAGAACGGACATTAGGAAGGTAAAATTGTGAGCAGGCTGGAGCCCCACAGACTCAGGCTTGGACCTCACAAGGGCAGCCTAGAACCACCCATCCTTGTTGCCTCTGCTGTTGTTGGAGAGGGAGACGCTGCCCCTCATGACTGAGCTAAGGTGTCCACCTGGCCCAGCGAAGGCTTCCCACCTGCCGGCAAGTCGGTGGGCTAACAACAGTGTGGGTGTGCTATGAGACAGCTACCACCTCCCTTCTGCCCTCCAAAATCTTCAGAGACTCTTCCTTGTGACCCACCCTAATGAGAAACACACAAAAGGGGAATTCTTACACATCAACAAGCCGAGTTGGCACGTTTCAAAGCCACCACAGTGCCTTAGGTCAAAGGCCCGTGGAAACAGACTCCGAGCATGCAGATTTACTGGGGTATGTTCTTGGGAGTGGAGGGTGTGAGACCGGCAAAGGGCGAAGCTGACCCACGAGGCAGTTGCGACAGGAGCTGATCCGCACCGAGCTCTGGAGCAGGGTGGCTTCGGGGTTGTCTGGAATTGAGGCAAGGTTGCCTAGAGAAAGAGTCACCGCCGCGGGTAAGGCAGACAGGTGGAGGGCAGCTTCAGGGGTGGGCGCTGTGCTGTGAGGGGTCAGCAGCTGGGGGAGAGTGCCCTGGGCCCAAAGTGGGGATCTGGATGGCTGCCCCGGTATCCAGCACAACTTGCTTCACAGAGTGCCCCCGGCTGAGATGACATATCTACCCTGTGCCAGGAGAGGGGTTTGCAAGTGGGCGAGGCTCCTCCTACAGCGGGGTGACTCTCCTGTGACTTGTGGCTCATCTGTCTAGTGGCTCTTTTCTAGTCCTCTGCTTCGGAGTCTGTCTCCAGCTACAATAGCTGGAGTAGGAATTTCTTACCGCTCTCCTGGTAGTTTTCTTTTTAACTGCTTCATGCCCACAACCTGTGGTTACTTGGATGTCCCCCCATACCCAGGCTTTCCTCAAAGAATCTGAGTTCGGGAAATGTGGAGACTCCACCTTCAGAAAAGCTGCCTGAGAACCTCATTCTCTTTGCTCTGCCGGGAGGGGTGGGGGCGGGGCTGGGGGCGGGGGAGCAGGTTGTCTCCACCCTCTAAGTCATTTTCCTGGTGACAGTGCACAATCCATAAGTGACTGAAAACACCAGGCTATAATTCTGTCATTTCCCAGAGCCACCAAACCACTCACTTACATATAGCTGTCCTTAAACATCCTCAAGGTAAAATTGTCCTTAGAATGGGAGAGTCATATACAAATAAAAGAGTGGACAAACACAAAATGCAGAAATTACGTCCCTCCTTCCAGTGTCCTCTGCCCAGTGAACGACACCAGTCCTATCTAGTTGTGCAAGACAGAATCTGAGAACCCTCCTTGAAACCTTCGTCTCCTACAGGCCGTGTATCACCCCAAACTGTCACTCTTACCCCTTAAGGAATTCTCTGGTCCTCCCTCCTACTCCTCTCCTTCGTCACAGCTGCCTCCCCACCCTCAAGCTGCCATCAGCCCTCCTCTGGGCCACTGCAGTGGCCTCTAAATCTGTCTCCTTCATCTTCTCCCACCCCCTTCCAATCTGTTCATCATCCCACAAACAGAATGGTCTTTTAAAAATGCAATTCTGATTACACATTTCCTGTCCTTAAATCCCTTCCCTGTCTTCCTACCTATGGTGCTCAGAATAAAGACCAAGTTCCCAAAGTGGTCTATAAGCCTCTTCACGGCCCTCGGAGGCCATTCGAGACCCCAGGCCTCCCCTTGCACCTGGCTGCACCCCACCTGCAGTGTTCTGTGCGGCCGGCCTGCTCCCAGTGCCTTCCCTGGCATTTTCCCACCCCTGCCTATTGGCCGTCTGCTGGCTTAGCATTTCCCGGCGCAGGCTCTACAGTCAGACTGACAGGCTTCCAATCCCCAGCTGTAGCCCTGTGGGTGTCGTTTCTAAGACAACCTACAGAAGCTAACTGCATGGTGGAGGCGATAGTAGCGCCTGTGGCTGTGGGCGCAGGTGGGACAGTGCAAGAGGCTAGTGCCAGGAACATAGCGTGTGCTCAGAAGTGTCAGTCATGGTCAAGGCGCATCCCTTGGTGTCAGCCCCAGCACCATCCCTCAGGGAGCCCATCCTCGGTAGGCCTTCCCCGAGCCAGGTGTCCGCTAGGGGCTCTGGTGGCCTCCTGTCTCTTCCTTTCACAGCACAGAACCCAAAGTGGGTTTGCCCTCTGCTCTTGGCCTTGAGTCCCATCAGGCAGAAACACTGCCTGATGCTCTATTATAACCCCAGAGGCTGCCAGTTTCTCAAAATAAACATTTCCTTTTCTGGTGCCCTCGGGCGGGTGTGGGTATGGGGCATGGTACGTGCTTTCTGTTACTATATATGGAATTGGAGCGCTGAGGCACTAGACCACACCTGCGATGTGCCCTGGGGAGCCCTCCCAGTGGCTGACAGCACTGCGGGAAGGACCTGCTCAGCTCCAGTGAGCTGTGGGAGGGGCCGCTACCTGCACAGCCACGTTGGCTGCCTCCCCAGCCACCTGCAGCACTCAGAGCAGGATCCCGGCAGGGTGTCAGGGCTCCACCACGGAGGACAGCCCTACCCACCTGCAGTAACTTCCTGACTTGTCAGACACACCCCGCACCTCCAGCCAGGCCACCAGGCCCTCTTGTTTCGATTTCCACATCTCCGGTGGGTCAGCAGCACATCCACCACGCATCACCTGGCTCCGCATCTGAGCCGGCCACAGTTCAAACTGCAGGGCCAAGGTGATGCCTCAATTATGCCTTGAGAGGACGGAATCCAAGTCAGAGCACTGCCGTTAATTCTCTGCGTGACCTTTAGCAGTCACTTAGAATCCCTGATTCATTTTATTCTTTGTAAAATGAAACGTTGAGACAGACAACTTAGCTCCAGCAAGCTGAGTCCTGGGCTATCTCCACCTCAGAGAACCTGCCCACACACACACACTGATGTCAGTTGTAGGTGACGTGGGATCCCACACAACACACACACCCGATTGGACTGAGGGTGGACAGCTCACCCAAGCTGGGTCTCAGCCCACAGAGACGGCTGCATGGTATTGGGCACCATAGCTATAGAGTCAGGACCAGACTGGCACTGATACCAGGAAGAACCTCGCGGTAGCTGAACTTGGGAAGGGTAACTGCAGCCTTGGTGAAGGCACTGCTCCGGGAGAATGGAGCAGAGAGAGGCAAGTGATGCCAAAAACAGAGACAGGAGTTGCCTGATGACTTTCGGGCCCTGTGAGGCCCACTTGCAATTCCTATAACGGGGTACCTGGAAATGCACCTGCACCCCTTCCCTTCAGTGGGGTTCAGGTAGTTTCTCTTCCAGGTAACCAAATGACTAAAATGTCTTCTCAGGTGAGTCAGGTAAACAAAATGTCAAGCAAAAAGAATGCTCTGCTCACGACAGTTTAAACTTTTCAAAGACCTCCGTCTTCCCTTACCTCTTTTTCAAACTCAATGTTATGAAGGAAATGGATGCTGGAGGAAGGGTACTCACTGTACAGGTGAGGAAACCAAGACCCAGAAAGGACAAAAGACACTCACAAAGTCACCTAGTGAGCCTGCTCACCCCAGAGAACACCTCCAGCAGGGCCATCCAAGGCCCCTCTTTCCCATGCCCCCCCCCACCCATGGCCAAGGCCGTTACAAAGTCAGAGCTCCCCGCAGAATTCTGCCATGGAACAGGATGTGCCCCAATCTGTGTTCCTGAAAGTAACTAGACAGAAACCACAGGGATGTTGGAGTTGGGGTGTGAGGGTGGGCACAGAGCCCAAGGGAAAGCTACGTGGCCACTGAGCTACAGAGCAGGATAGCTCGGGCCCAGAGAGCACAGCCAGCCACCCAGCCCAGTCCCGGTGAACACCCACAGGCGAGGAGAAGCCTTCCTAAAGTGGGGACAGGATGGGAGACATTTGCAGGTGGTTGGCCTGGAACTGCGGCCCTGGACTCCAGCCCCTGGAGCCCCCCTGGGCGATGAGCAGCACCTGAGAGGGATCCCAGGTCGGAAATCACCAGAAGCATCAACCTGAAAATCCCAAAGCCTAGAGAGGATGGTGAGGCAGTTTCTTGCTAATTGTCCCAAGACATCTTTGCTCTATTAAATATGGCTTCAGGAGAAAAATAAAAGATAGGACTTTAAAAATAAATACTTTGTTTAATTAATGAATATTTTTTTTAGAGACAAGGCCTTGCTATGTTATCCAGGCTGGTCTCATGTTCCTGGCTTCAAACCATCCTACTGCCTCGGCCTCCCAAAATGCTGCCATTACAGGCATTAGCCACCGAGTCCAGCCTAAAGAGAGGGCTTTTTTGTGTGTGTGTGCAGTTTTTGTTTTTGGTCAGGGCCGTGTTTGAATCCACCACCTCCGGCACATGGGGCTGGCACCCTACTGCTTTGAGTCACAGGCGCTGCCCAAGATAGGGCTTTTTAAAGATGTCATTCCTGTGGGTAAAAAGTCGTGTACTTGGAACAGATGTTAGCACTACAATAAAATACGTCGTTTTGAATCTTCGTTGTCTCTGGAGTCTCACTAGCAGGCACAGGCATGGCACAGGGCAGGTTCTTTCATACAAAAAATGAGGGCTTGCTCTGAGCCTGGATCTAGTCCAGCGTTAAGCCCTCTTACACGTGTTGTTCCATTTTACGAATAAGAAGCTGAGGCTTTAGAATTTAAGATCACACAGCTCATGTGGGGTAGCCTCAGTCCAGAACCCTGGGCTTCACTTTTGGTCTGTAGTTGCTGTCCCTTTGACTTATTTTGGACAGGTCTAAAATAGGGTGGGCAGGCTGGCAGGAGTGTGTACAATTTCCAGGGGCCCAGGGATCTCCAAGGGGGCCTGGAGCCCAAACACAGCACATAAACAAACTCTGGGAAGACGTTTAGCTCATCCGCCTTAGCTGAGGGGCCTAAGAAATGCTTTTCACCAAAGTCTGAGTCTTGAGATAATGAGGTACAGAGTCAGGGAAACTAGGGTTATGTTGGTTACGGAACTGTCTTCCCTTCTCTGGGCTTTGGTTCCCTTCCCACAAAACACAGGTAGATGAGACGGCCTTTCACGTCTGCGCTCACAATCTCTATTTTCAGATGATGCTCTTTATTCATCTAAATTCTGCCCACAGAAAAGAAGCTTATTTAAGCTTCAGGTTAAATAATTCAACAGCCGGCACATGGTAGGATCTCTGTAAATGTCCCGAGTCATTTAAGGGATGCCTCAGGCATCTAGAATTTCTCATCCTATCTGTGTCCATTCTCATATTTGCTAAAACTCGATGAGCCACGCAGGCTGTTGTAAAGCCTATGGTTTGTGAAAAATATTTCAGGGCTCAAATCCCGACCAAGGGGCATGAAATCCCTGGGAGAGAGAGCCCAGAATGTCATTGAGACTGACAAAGAGACAGCATAAAATAGTATGAGCCCAATCTCATTCATGAATATAAATGTGAAAATTCTAGACAAAATGCCGGTAAATTAAATTCAACAGTATATTAAAAGAATAATTTACCACAACCAAGTAGGGCTTACCAAAAGATGCAAAGCTGTTTTCATATTAGTAAATCTGTTTACAAACCGTATCAGTGGGTCAAATAAGAAAAACCACGTGATTATCTCAATAGAAGCAAGAAAGTCATTTATGAAGATTCAACATCAATTCCTAAAGGGTACAGTCTCTAAAATACTAGAAATAAATGGCACAAGTGGACAGTTATGGGTGGTTGTTTTTCTCTTTTTCTTTATGGAGAGGCCATTCCATAACTGAATGTCTGTGAAATGCCCCATTTTCTGAGTTTTGCTAGGAAGCAGAGCAATCTTCCACTGTAGAAATGGAGAAAATGCCAAATACTCACTGACCGTCCTGGGCACTGCCCCCACCCTTAGCAACAGTGAGGCATGTGGCCTAAGTTCACATGGTGAATGAAGCCAAGAAGCCAGCAGCAGAGAATCTTTTATGGTGGTTCCGGTAACAGCAAGGTCAGTTTCCAGGGGCACAGTGATAGAGGCCTAAGTCACCGTATCCAAGTTCCATGGGCCAACAGTGTTGGTGCGTCCAGATGTGGCACCCCACATTCAAAGGTGGTGACAGCCTCTCCTCTCTGTCTGTGTCTTGATCTGGGTTGTAGTGTCAGCTCCTCAAGAATGCTTTTTTCCTGATGTTCTGGAGATTCTCTGAGCCATCCAGAATCCTGTCAATGAACTCCTTTTCTGCCTAAATCAGCTAGAGTTAATTTCTGTTGCTGGCAGCTAAGAAGTCTTAAAGATCCAGAAATCTATTTCCTTAACATGATAAATAATACCTTTCTCCACCCCCAAACCTGAGGCTAAAAATAATATGTAAACAATGATATTATTATTAAAGGAAAGAGTGAAACAAGAATCACTGCTAATACCGTTATTATTAATTCTCTGCCTGTCTAGCCATCTCTTTTTCTCAAGCCAGGTTTATTGAGTTACAATTTGAATACAATAAAATTTACCCCTTTTAACTGGATAATTTGATGAATTTTGGCAAATATAGGAGGTCGTTTAAGCCCCATGACATCCAACATGTACAGTATTTCCATCGTCCTCCAGAAGTTCCCTCAAGCTCCTTTACATTGTAATTACTCCCTCTTCCACACTCCAGCCCTGAAAACCAAATTTCTGTCTCTATACTTTGGCCTCCTCCAGAATGCGACATAAATAAAACCACCAATAACCTTTCGTGCCCTGCTTCTTTCACTTAGCACACTATTTTTGAGATTCATCAATGCTGTGGTAGGAGCAACAGTCCATTGCGTACATGGGCCCAAATTTATCCATTCAGTAACAATGGATATTTTGATTGTTTTCAGTTTGGGACTATGAGGAAGACAGCTGCTATTAACATTTGTATATATACACGGATATTTTTCTTGGATAAATACTTACAACTAGGGATGTTGGATCACATTGGGTAAATGTTTCACTTGATAAGAAACTGCCAAATTGTTTTCTCAAGATGGCTATTGTGTTTTGCATTCCCACCATCCCCATGTGAGATTCTGAATCCTCACCAGCACTTGATGTCGCTTTTTTAAATTGTAGCTACCTAGCAGATGTACAATGGTATCTTGGTTTAATTTTAATTTTTGATTTTTGTAATAATTGGTGGTACTGAGCACCTTTTCGTGGACCTATTTGCCACCAATCTGTCTTTTGGGGTGACGTGTCTGTTCAAATTGTTCACTTATTAATTTTTTGGCTCCTTGTCTCATTATTGAGGTGTAAAGGTTCTTCATATTTTGAATGCAAATTCTTACTCAAAACTGTGTTTTGAAAATATTTCCTCTTAGTCTGTGGTTTGTCTTTTCATTTTCTGAAGTGTTTTTTTCAAAAGACAAAAGTTTCTGTTTTGATAAAGTTCAATTTATCATTTTTTCCTTTTATGATTTCCAAGAAATTGTTGCCTAACCTAAGGACACAGATCTTTTCTCTTATGCCTTCTTCTGAAAGTTTTATAGTTTTAACTCTTTTATTTGAGTCTATGATTCATTTTGAATTAATTTTGTATGTAAAGTGAAGAAAGGGTCAATGTTCTTTTTTAGGAATATAAATATTTCCCAGAATACTATTATTATGTAACATTGTTCTAGAAGTTCTGGTTGGTATAAGTAGGAGGTATAATTATTGGAGAGGAGAAAAACCATCATATTTATAGCCAGTATGATTCCATAACCAAGAAAGTCAAGAGACTCTACTGTAAATAGAGATTAATAAGAATTCAATAAGATGATTCAAAAAATCAATAACTTTTCTATACACTAACAGTAATAATTTCAAGAATAGAAGAAAAAAGTAAAGACTACCATGCACAACAGCAACAAAGAAATGTAGAAATGCAAAGAGAGAGAGGAAGGGAGGAAGGAAGGAAGGGGAGAAGAAGGGAGAGAAAGAAAAAGAAAAGAGAGAGAGAGGGTCTATAAATGTACAATGAAAATCAGAAAGTCTTATGACATAAAAGCAGCTAACTCAATACAGAGATGTCAATCTCTTAGATGGAAAAACCCAATAATATATAGATGTCAATTTTCCCAAACAAACTTATATATTGGAAGTTTGGGGGCAACATGACAAATTATTCCAAAATTCATCTGAAAGAGTGAACTGGAAAGAACAGCTTGAAAAATGTTGTTGAGCAATGAGGGAGATCAGATAAGAGGATATTTCATAAGCATATAATAATTAAAGTATTGTGTTAAAGGCCCCAAAATCAAATAGATGGATCAATATACTAGAATGGGTGAATAAGTCTTAACCAGAACCTGACATATATGAAAACTTGATGTGTGATCACTGAAATGTCACCAACCACTGGGGAGTAGGATGTATATGTTACAGTGTAGTAAGAATGAAAGAAAGGAGACCAGTTCATAGGCTGTTGGAATAGTCCAAGAGAAATATGATTAGCGGCAGAGAAGTTCTCTGGGTTCCTAAGCCATGGCTGATGACTGGGGAGTCATCAGGCAAGTAGAAATACCCTCTGGGGGCAGCTCATCCCAGGCTGGTGGGCAGGCGTACGGGAGGAGTCAGGCACATCCAGTGCCCTCGACAGCAAAGCTGAATGTCCTGCCAGTTGGCAAAGGAAAAAGATACAATTAAGCCCATAGCCATTTCCAAAGATCAAGCAAGAAAGGGTAAATTTGGAGATGAGAGGTGATATGTTGATAACTGACACAGAATGCAAGTACCAAGCTACAGTTTCCAAACACATTTAGGATCTCAGCTCTGGGCTCAGTTGCTAACGTCCTAGTGGCCAAAGCAAGTCCCCTGAGCAAGTCCACAAGTAGTTGAGTGGAGAAATTGTCCTCTGCAAAGAGGGGGAGAAGAGTGGATATTGGTCTAGTAATAATCCAAGTGATCCCCACATAAATACTGCTACTAGACTGCACCAACGCATTGAAATAGAAGGTAAAGAAAGATGCTACACTTTGCATGTTTGTTCCCCAAGCCTCAGATTGAAATTTGATCCCTAGCGTTGGAGGTAGGGCCTAATGGGAGGAGTTTGGATCCTGAGGGTGGATCCCTCCACAATGGCTTGCTGTCCTCCACAAGGTAATGAGTGAGTCCTTACCCTATTAGTTTCCAGCACACGTGACTGCTCAAAAGAGCTGGCACCTCTCCCCTGCCCTTACTTCTTATCTCACCACCTGAGGTAGCTCTGCAATCTCAGCCACGTGCTGGCTCTGCTTCACCCTAGGCCCTTGCAGATGCTGGTTTATGCTTCTTGTACAGCCTGCAGAACCATTAGCCAAACAAATTCCTTTTCTTTATAAATTACCAGCCTCAGGTATCCCTCTCCAGCAACACTACACAAACTGACAAATGAGCTTTAGAGTTTGGGTATGAGCCGCTGGATGGATGATAATGCTGTGCACTAACATAGGAAAGACCAGAGGATGAACAAGTTTGCAGGGTAAAATCAAAAGTTTGTTTTGGGTTTGTTGAACATCAGCATCTAAGAGGAGATGTCAAATAGGCCATCAGACACGAGTCTGGGGCTGGAAAGAAAGGTCCAGCCTAGAAACATAAGCATAACAGTCATCAGCTTATAGAAAGTGTTTTATGCCATGGATCTGCGTGAGGTCACCCGGGGAAAGAGTGTAATGTAGCATAAGATCCATCCAAAGATGGAGCCCTGGACACTTCAGTGTTAGATAACAAGGGAGAAGGAGTCAGCAGGATTGCAAAGGAATCATGGGTGTTGTGGAAGAAAACCAGGAGCCAAAAAAAAAATGGTATTTGAAGGAAGAAGGCATGTCAAACCAATTACATTGTTGCTAGGAATTTGCACAAGAGGAGAACAGAGATAAAGGTTGTTGGTGACCTTGGCAAAAGCGACATAGGGGACCAGCTCTAGGAAGCACCGCCATAGACGCTGGAGATAGATGAATAAGATGCATTTCCTGCCCTTTAGGAAGTAGCAGCCTGGTGGAGAAGGCAGGGATGTGAATAAATCATTGCAATACAGCACGATAAATCTTATCATAGAAAAACATTTTCCTAAATGTGCTCCACTGAACGCTGTTTGAGGGAGACGTTAATCAGAGCCCTAAAACCAAAGTGTGCCAAGATTGGATACACTTAGCAAATGGTGCAGATAAATCCCCATCTCAGAAGACTTCTGAGATGCACGAATACTTTATAGGTTCTAAGAAATTCTGGAGTGAAGAAATCCGACTTTGTAGATATAGTAGATCTCATGTGTTGGCATATTGGTTAACATCCTCCAGACAAGGACAGAATTTTTTTTTTTCTCAACTCCAGTTTGGAAAGCACTGAAAATAATGTATTAATGAGTCGTCAGATCCCCCAGGATAGTACTATATTTTTGCTTGGGGAAACCAGAAGCAGTCACCTGATAGGAAAAAGTGTTCATCCAGCACCATGTCCGGGGCTGCAATCTGTTTCTTCTCACGAGACTCCGGAAACGTCAGGAAGATTCGTAGATGACATGAACGTCCTGCAATTCCACCTGCGGGCCACATGGCCGAGCTGACAGATACACAGGAAACACCAACCTCTGAGGCTCTTGGTGCCGCTGTCACGTGGGAGACACAGGGAAAGCTGGAGACAGGCAGAGACAAAGGGAAGATAAAGCTCTTTCCAAATCCAAGGAGGAAGGACCCCGGAGAAGAAGGAAGCCTTTTTAGAATGATATTTAAGAATTGCTTTGTTTAACTTCTTCAAAACGGAAGAAAAAGAAATGGCTTTCCTCTAAAGCATTTTCATCACCAGAATACCTGGAAGAAAGTCCCTAAAATTGCAAGTCTCCTTAATGAAAGCTATGTAATGTTCTGAAAAACAAAATATACATGAATGGAACTGCAGAGCTCACAGGGCTAGAGCCAGCCAGCTGAGGGCCAGAAAGAGTAAGGGACTTGTCCGGGGTCCCCTCACCAGCCGGGACTAGCCTGGGCCCGAGCCCTCCCAGGCAGAGCCACCTGCAGAGCTCTGGATGTGACGTGCAGGGCTCAGGAAACCAGCCGGCTGCTCCTTGGGACCCTCTCCACACACCCCTGCCTTGTCTGGCACCACACGGGTTAAGGAAAAACAACACCAAATACCAAATACCAGCTCCGTAGTAGAATCAGCCACCGTGAGAGGGAAATAAGTGATGCTGAAGCCACGTGAAGGCAGATTTCCGCTCATCAGGACCAAGGAGGCTGGATTTCCCTGCCATGTGCCTGGGATCTTGTGGCCCTGCTGCAGGGGGTTGGGGACAACTGTCTCAGGATCCCGAGTGGCTCTGTACCACAGGACACAGCCACAGAGCTAATGAACCTGCAATCCCAGGGCACTCACGCCTATACTGCAGCAGAGCTGAGAGGTCTGGCTTCTCCTTAACGCGGCAACTTCCCCAGAGGTAGAAAAATTAGTGAAATTAAATCACCAGCTGGCTCCTCAGCAGTTTCAGGTATTTCTCAAATTTTCCTTGACAACTATGGCACTGTGAGCAGCAGATACCCCATTTTGTTTTGCAAAATGCATACTGCCGAACAAAACTTGTTCCTCCGTCTGCAACTCTGGGGTTCACGGGTGCTTTCTGAGGTGTCCCACCATGGCAGCTAGGGAGCAGCCAATGGTGAGGCAGGAGGGTCTCCCCAGACCTACTGGTGGGGGGCCATGGGGGGAGGACGGGGGCCCGATGGTGAGGAGCTGCCAGGAGGTTGGAAGGTGAAGGCTGTGGCAAGCCCTGGCATGGCGGCTCTCACAGGTTCTGGAACCTGGCGGGTGAGCTGTGGCCATAGGAGTGCAGACTGCAGAGGGCACCTCAGTAATATGGTTCTGAGCAGTGGCTCAGTCACAGCAGGGCCCCATCCAATGTTCAGGAGTACAGCAGGTGGCCTCTTAGCTGCCCAGGGCTGGGGACCAGAGTCCAGCCCATGGATACAGGCAAAAATCCAGACCGATGGACTGAGATAGCGTGGTAAGAATAGGGAGATGAGAGTAGCTACTATCAATCTCAATCCTGAGGAAATTGTTGAGTAAGCCCTTGTCCTGATTGGGGTATAGAAACCACATCTGCCCTTAGGGCTTCAGTAGGTCAGCTTTGGGAAACAAGGACCGCCAGAGCTCAGGAACTGCAGCACCCTAGGTCCCAGGGAGGCACAGAGGTACCGTCCCACCTCCTCATCTTGATTCCAAAGAATCAAATTGTCCTCTGAACAATTCTGAACAATTGTCCTCATCTCTGAAGAGCAGAGATGAGGCTTTTGGCAGGGGCACAGAGAAGCCTTAAGTGAAAAGGGCAGGATAGGAAGCAGCCAGGCCCTGCAGGGTCTGGATCCAAACATCTCAGTCTCCCAAAGCTCACATGGGGTCTGTGCTTCTATTTCCACTTCATTCTTCTCTTGATCATCAGCTTCCTCGGCTTACACACAGCCCCAATCCTAGATCACTTCTGGTCTAAAGTGCCTGCCATCAGCTGGCTACAGTGCCTGTGTCACTACATCCAAATTCTTTAAAACCATTGGCAAGCCAATGAGCCGCTGGCAAACAGCAAGTTAATGGGTCATTACCCAGTAGGTCACTAACCAGAAATTAGATCAACTATTCAGCAACCATTGCCAAGGAGGGTCTGTTCATATAGTATTTGAATCCCTTCCAGGCAATGTGGGCAAGGAACATACTGAAGCACAAATAGCAAAGAACTGCATAGGCCACTGCCATTAGAAATGCAATCTTGCCAGTCACGGTAGCTCACGCCTGTAATCCCAGCACTCTGGGAGACCAAGGAGGGTGGATTGCTTGAGCTCAGGAGTTTGAGACCAGCTTGAGAAAGAATGAGACCCCATCTCTACTAAAAATAGAAAAACTAGCCAGGTGCTATGGCAGGAGCCTGTAGTTCCAGCTACTTGGGAGGCCGAGGCAAGAGGATTGCTTGACCCCCAAGAGTTTGAGGTTTCTGTGAGCTATGATGATGCCATAGCACTGCACTCAAGGTGATAGAATGAGACTCTGTCTCAAAATAAATAAATAAATGAATAAAACGTAATCTTTTTGCAAGAATTCATAGCAAAGAACATATGGTCATCATGAATAATGCCCTCCCACAAAGATATCCACATCCTAATCCTCAGAACCTTGTATTGTTACCTAATTTTGCAAAAGGGACTTTGTGTTGTGATTAGGATCTTGAAATGGGGAGAGTATCCGGTGTTATTCAGATGGACCCAAGTCAGGACCCACAAGGATCCTTTCAAAAGGAAGGCAGAGTCAAAGATAGAAGGAGACGTGGCCACAGACACGAGACTGTGACAACAAAGCAGGAGGTTGGAGTGATGGGAAGAATGGGGCACAGGCTGAAGAACGCAGGTGGCTTCCCAAGAAAGGTAGGGGAAGATTCTTCTCTGAAGCCTCTAGAAGGAAGGTGGCCCTACAGACACCTTGACTTTAGACTCTGACCTCCACAACAGTATGAGCTGAATTTGTGTTGTCTTAAGCCACTATGTCAGTGAGCCTTTGTTACAGCAGCAACAGAAAACTGTTACAGACTGGAACCCTGAGCTGCCCTCAGCCTAACTGCACATTCTCTGGAGTCCAGGGCTTCTCACAGGAAGCCAGAACTGCAGCTCATATTCATCAAGTGCAACTTAAATTCAAGCAAAGCCCACTCTGTTATATATACCTGGTACTTACTCTTTCCAAAAGTAAGCCTTTGCTTGACTTGGTTCATTACTATCCAACCTAGAGTATTCTACTGAACAGTCAGAATAACGAGCACAGGCAGGCCTCAGTGGGGATGGTTTCCTTCTGGTCCCACCCAGAGAGCCTGCTCCTCAGCTTGGCCAGGGCAGCAAGGTGGCTACTAGTCAGCAAAATCTACCAGAAAAAAAAAAAAGCACAAAAAGTTATGAGGAAAAGATGGGTATTTATGGGAGTCACCTGAGGACACCTCCTGCAGCCAGTAGAATTTAACATGGAGAAATGTAGAAACAATTTCGAGGTTTTAAGATAATAAAGGCCCCACTGACCTCCTTATACCAACTTTGATGCCACAGTGACAGTAAGCTTAAATTGGGAGAAGCCATAGAGGGTTCCTTTCTTTGGGTCCTTTGATCGCAGCCCCACTGTCTCCTATTCCCACCACTAAAGGCGGTCATCCTCCCTACGTCAAAGGCAGCCACTTCAGCATCTCCCTACCTGCCCGTGCCCTTGTGCTCTGGCTTGAAGGAGGGCACAAGCTTCCTGCTTGCACAGGAACAGTATTTTTAGGAGTTTAAAGTAAAGAAAAGGAATCTGTTAAAGGCCATTTCAGGTTCTAGGCATGAAAAGAGACGTAGCGCTTGAGCTTCTGGAAATCAGGATGGCTTAAGAAGTCAAAGAGATGTTTGAATGACTGCCTTTGGGACTGAAAGAAGCCAACAATTAGAGGTGTAAAGGCTCAGGATTCGTGGTGTGATAGGTGTTGATATATCCATAAAACCAGGTCTCAGGGCCCACTGGAGCCTGACCTCATTTAGAATTGCTGGAAAACTGTGCATGATAAGCTCAGCGGGAAGGCTGTAAGGGTTCAGTTTGAGCCTGCCATTTGCCTATAGGGTTTTTTCTCATTATTATTGTTTATTATGGTTTCCTCTTATAATATGCTATCTTTAAAAAATAAAAATTAGGCATCCAGGCCAGATTATCTAGATACAATTTGGAGCTTTTCTGTGGCATTTGGTAAAAGGCAAGGATTTTTTTTTGCTTGTTATCTTTCCATGTACACTCAGTGACTTACCTCAAAACAGTTTTATCCACTTTTAAAAACTAAATCCTCATTCAAGTTTCCCAGTCTCTATCATTAAATTAAAACCTTTAAAGTATTTTAATTCAAATTGTATCTGAAAAGATCATACACATCACATGATCCCTTTAATAAAGATTAAATAACTGAAATGCAAACATCTAAAAAATGATGTATTTTGTAATTAATATAGTTACCCCAAGGCAAGGTTTATCTGCCGTAGCCCACCTTTTCCTGGCAGAGAAAAATTACTGATACTCTAGTTTCTGGCAAATGCATGTGCAGCCCCCACACAAGGTTCCTGGGGAAGAGTCATAGCCAATTTCATTTCATTTCTCCCTAGAGAATGGTGGACCAGCTCCACAACATGTGGGCCTCCTCCTGCAAGGTCTGGCCTCCTCATGATGCCTGAGGTGTGTGCTGAAGACCCCAGAGGAGCAGTAAGAGATCTTTGGAAGTTTGGGGAGGAAGGAAGTGGGCCTTCGCGCACTGGACTACTGCTGAGACCAGGCTGGGCTCCCTGGACACTTCTCTCTCCTCCGTCCCTGTATAGGTCAATTTTCTGCCCTTGTTTGATACCTGCACCTACCAAAAGCGTCTTGGAGGGTAAACATTAGCAGGTGCTCTGTGGCCAGCATATATTTTGGAAAGCTCAGGTTCTCCACCTCACACTCAGGTCCTGACCCTCCAGCTAAAGGTGGCTCTGTGATGTGTGATGTCAGCACTTTGGGCTGGGGATGGTGTGTCAAGCCCAAGTGTCCCTGTTACCAGCCACTGGTCACCTAAATGCCTATTTCATGCAGGGTGCTGCTGGTCAGGTCCTGGCCAGGCCGGGTGAGCCTACATCCTGATATCTGGAGATTGTTTATTCACTTCCAAGGCCTGCTGTCATAGATAAGTTGGGGAGCTGGACTGCATGGTAGTAGGCAAGGACCCAGGGCAGTCTGTGCACCCAGTGAAGTGTTGACTAACTATAAACTCAGTCTAGAATAAAAGTGCTTTGAAGATATAACCACTTTGGCTCAGCGCCTGTGGCTCAACAGGCTAAGGCGCCAGCCACGTACACCTGAGCTGGCATGTTCGAATCCAGCCTGGGCCTGCCAAACAAGAATGACGGCTGCAACCAAAAAATGGCCGGGCGTTGTGGCAGGCGCCTGTAGTCCCAGCTACTTGGGAGGCGGAGGCAAGAGACTCGCTTGAGCCCAGGAATTGGAGGTTGCTGTGAGCTGTAATGACACAGCACTCTATCCAGGGTGACAGCTTGAGGCTCTGTCTCAAAAAAAAAAAAAAAAAGAAAAGAAAGAATCATTTTATTTAGATGTTGCATTCCAACAGTAGAAAGCAAAGATGTCAAACTTGTTCTCTGTTTGGCTTTTTTCTTCTTTCCCCTCCCCCTGCTAAAACATAATAGGAGTGGTGGATAAGAGAAGAGGTTTTCAGCAAAATAACACGTAAATTTAATTCCTACTAATACTCATTTAATACCTTGTATTTTTGGTCATAATATTTAATATCTCTGAAAACTGTGTCATCATCAACCTAAATACAACTTAGGTTGTATTTAACAACCTAAGTTTAACTGCCTTATTGAGGTTGGACTTGGGGTTTCTTTTAAGAGACATGCCACCAGAACCTATTAAATACTCACTGATCGCTTGGCCCAGTAAGCCAGGACACCTGGTTGTGCCCTCACCTCCCACTGGCTGGCAGCCAGCCCTCATATGCTAGCTTCTTCTTATGGGTAAAGAGAGGGTTGTTGCATGGATCTATCTCTAAGGTCCCCTTCATGCCTGACATTTTCTGATTCTGAAAATAAATGATTGTTAAGTCTCAGAAACATCCCTGTGAATGCTGGATTTTTGACCAAGGGTGAGCTATGTTACTGGCCCTGTCTGTTGACTGAATTGTGTTTAAAAAGGAAACTTGACTGCCAGGATCTCATAGCTAGTGTGTTTTGGTGAGCATGGGGGAGTATCTGGGTGATGTAATTCTGAGTTATGTAATGAGTTCTTCACAGACATCCTCAACAGCGGGGCCTATTTGAGAAAAGACTTTGGCTTCACTTTGCAAAAGCTTTTGACACCCAGAAATGGCAGGAATGTCACATGGATCTTGGCGACTTCAGGGGGACTATGAAGTAGGACACAAGAGCTGCCCTCTCCTACAGGCAATAGGCTGCAGACGCCTCATTTAATGAGGTTTCCTTCCCTGGGACTCACCAGCTTCTGAGAAGTGGTGGGGTGGGGAACAGGAGACTGGCAGAAACAGAAAAAGTAAATTTCCCTCTTGATTTGAACCAAATTCTGTCTTAGAGAGCCAAACTTAGTGGTGTTATGTTTTTTATTTTTTAAAATAACTCAGCTATCATTTAAAGTTCACAGCTGTCTGTGTAGCTGTCTGTGATTTTCATAATGTTAAAGTATTTTTCTCACTGAAAATACTTTCTGAAACTCAGCTCATTTTTCTTTTTTTTTTAACATGACACTGACCACACTTTTTTCGTAACCAGACAGTTCAGAGAACCATTAGGGAAATGGCTTGCTCCTATCTGTTTCTTGAGTATGTTCAGCCCACCCCTTATTTCGGAGTGACATTTTAATAGGGCTTGCCCTTAGCCTGCAAGTTTCCAGAAAGACAGGGTTGTTTTCTTATCCACCATGGTAATCCCAGTGCCTCGTAGATGATATTAAGCACTCCATTAATCCTTGATGGAGGCAAGCTAGTTTACGAGGAAAGCGCAGGAAAGATGGTATTCAACTGAAACGCAGAAGCTCTGATTCTAGTCCAGGCTCTATCTTGCTATGTCAGCAGGGGACTCAGCCTATCTGACCAGAAGTTTTCTGATGCGTCTGTGTGGTATAAAAACGCCTACCCTGGGCACCACTTCGTATTTTTATGTATACAAAGTGAGATAATGTGTACTAGAGCCCTCTGAAGACTGGGCAACTGCTGACCAGTGAGAAGCATTACCCTTAACTAGCCAAACTACAAAGCCTCCTTTGGTTGAGGAAGTTGTCATCACCCTTTCCAGACAGGAAGCTATGATGTCTTCTGGAAATTTGAGTTCTCCCTACACGCACACACTCAGAATAAGCTAGAAAGAAAATGTGATCTGATGAGGTGAATTCCAACAGGATGAGCCACAGCTGTTGAACTCATGCCCTGCTGAGAGGCGTGAAGGGCATAGAACCAGGGAGTCATGGAGGAGTGGTTTCAGGTCCAGGTCGTCACTCCCCAGCTTTATGAATTCAGGTAAATTACATTCTGAGGGACTTATTTTCCTGTTCTATAAAATAGACATAATTGTCTGCACTTCATAGGGGTGTTTGTGAAACGGGCAGCACAGTGCTTGGCACATGGTAAGTGTTCAATAAATGAGAGACAGTTGCAGCTTCATCTATGCATCAAATTGCTTTTCCCATACTGCTTTTAAAAACTCAAGTGCTAAAGTAAATCCCAATGGAGGTGTTCCCAGTTTGGTTTCAGACCTGTAAGTGTGCTGGAAGAGAGCAGCTGTCGGTTCCTCTTTCATGTGATTCTGCTCTGCAGCCACAGCCAAGCAGACACCAGAGGCCCTGCTCGTCTGCAGGCTCTCAGCATACGGTTCTTGTTGCAATATAAGTCCAACTTTCCAAATGCTTTTCATTGCTTTAGGTGGAGCTATGAAGACTAAATTCCAAGTGACAGTTTCCGTATGAAATATTTATCACATGCAGATAAAAGTATATCCACTGAATAGAATCAAGAGGGCCAAAGGGATATTTCAGTCCACATAATCTACCATATTTTAAATGTTCCCATCACATTGCAGACTACTGGACAATGAAGTGAAAGAAAGCCTATAGAAAAATAATAATAGCATGTAGGGCAAGTTGGTGTTTGCAAGTAAAAACTGAGAGTATCTTAATTTGAGGAAAGACATTCTCAAATTCAGAACATGGAAAGTCAAGGCTAGGAGCTGTTAATAGGCCTAAGAAGCAGCTATTTTGGACATCAGACGACTGTGTACAAGTAGAAAAGGCCTGATTCCACGGTTATCTTTTCCTTCATATTCATATACGTAGAATGACTGCTAATCAACAAGATATGATGTATCAGAGCTTAGGTAAAATTTTCCTTAGATTTCTATAATATTCAAAGTTTCTGTTTTCCTAAGAATCATGGAGTATCCCTTGGAATGAGTTACCAAAGTGTGGGGTGGGGGGAAGCTGATGATCTATATTTGAGGAAGTTGTTTTCTAATGACAAATGAAGAACAGACTTCATGTGTACATACTCAAACACATTCCTACATAGAGACACACAGATAATGAAAAGTTGCTCATGTGACTTCTTAGTTTTTTCAGGTTGTCTGTCCTTGTTTCCTTGGCGACTGGGGCATTGCTGTCTGGCCCACACTTACCACAGTACTCTAGTGCATAGAAAATTCTCTAGGCACAGTGACTAACCCTATAATCCTAGCATTCTGGGAAAAGGCAAAGACAGGAGGATTGGTTAAGGTCAGGAGTTCAAGACCAGCCTGAGCAAGAGCAAGACCTGGTCTCTATTAAATATAGAAAAAATGAGCTTGGCATGGTGATCTGCATCTGTGGTTCCAACTACTTGGGAGGCTGAGGCAGATGGTTCTCTCAAGGCCAGGAGTTTGAGGTTGCAATGGCTGTGATGGTGCTACTACTGTCTAGCCTGGGTGATAGCAAGACTCTGTCTTAAAAAAAGTAGAGAAAGAGAAAAAATACAGCCAAATGAATTACATGCTATGACTTTAAAGAACTAAATCATACATACTTGAATCTCTTTGTAATAGCTTCATGACATTCACTGTATTCATGGAATAACCTTTATAAGAAAAGCAAAAAGTCTAAACTAACAAAATTTTATCTATATCATGGAATAATAATTAGAAACATAACTAATTATAGCTCTCTTTCTTTAGAGACAATTGGCAGCCCCTACATAACATTCAGACTTACAACAATCTATTCATATTTTCTGGGGAGAAATAAGTAGGGTAGGTTGGCCAAAAAACACTTTAGAAAGGCCTGTGGGGGCAAATAATTCTTGCCCAAAGATTGGAACAACAGGCATTTTGCTGAGTTTTACCACATGGTCCTTCCAGTACCCACATTGTCTTTTGGCAGCCTCCTGGGCTCCATATAAAGTTCATGTCCCTCCTTTGTACCTGAGAAAGTTGAAGGTTGGGAAATCAGGCTGCCCATGATAGGTCAAGGTATGTCCAGAATCATGTACTATGTAATGAGGCAGGCTCCCTTAGTCTCTCAGTTCACAGCTCTGAAGCTTCATGGAATATAGGTGTTGTAAGCACACAGATCCTTAACATAATGCAATTTACTCACCTTTACTTGCAGGAGAACGCTATTCATGTGAATTCAAACATCCCTGAGAATACAGGAAAATCACGTGCTGCAGTGTTCTTGCCAGGGTGCTTTGTTTGCACAAATTATTATAAAAATTTAGATTTACCAAAAAATGTAGCTAAATTTTAATTGAACACATTCATGAACAAATTCTGGTTATGGTTGTTCACTGATGATGGAGGCTGAAGGGACTGAATTTTCATTGATCTTGTCCTATATCTACAGTATCTCTACAGAGCCTCCTCCTTTTCCAAGTGAGGAAACCTGAGCTTGGAGAAGTTAAGAAACAGAGGCTTTGGAACTTGACACTCTACAGCCAGTAAAAGTCAAAGCCAGGATTTGAGCTGAAGTTTCCATCACCATACCATGTTGCCTTCCAGTAGGATCCTTTAATTGTGTTTTAATAGAATGAATTTCCTAAAAATTTGAGTTAGATACACTTTTATAGCCTTGGCTAACCCCTTTCACCCAAGAGCCAGTGACTTGCTTAAAGTCAAAGAGTGCGTCCCTGGAGAAGGCAACTGCAACCCTATGAGTCCTTACAGTGCTATATCTGTGCCCTGGGGCTTCAAAAGTACACAGAGAGAAATGAGGTACAGCTACTCCAAGCCCTTAGAAGATCACTACCAGCAGGATTGGAAAGAGATTTTTCCCTCTTGAACAGCAAACAGATTAGCTAAGGAGATGAGCCAGCAGGCCAGCCCCAGCATTGAGCACAAGACTGAAAAGAGGATTAAGTCTGACCAGTAAAATGACTCACCCAAAGAAAAACAAGAGAGTTTGTACATGAGCATGTGAACCTCCTTACCTCTCAGTTGATGGTGATTTGAAGCACTGATACGTTTCCAGGGATGTAAGGTACCCCGGCTAGACAGGGAAGAGCGTGCATGCCTGCCTGTGCCCTTTGTGCTCCCAGAACTTCAAGCAGGCAGCACCAAGGTTTGCCTTACTGCTTGTCTCCCGGCCTTGATGTTAAAAGGAAACTGAATCCATCTCAAATACCTGTGTTATACTCATCTACTTTCTTCAGATACTGTAGATCTATACAAGTGGAGTTTTCCATTATCTAAGCGCTTTGTAACATTTGGAAAGAAGAACCATAACCAGTCTCAAACACAACCTCTCAAATCAACCATGATTCATTTACTCCCAAAAAGAAAAAAAAATTAATCTTAACCTTAAAATGTTTTGTTCCTGTATATTAAAGTACACTTGGAATTTAGTTCAACTTTCTGTTTTACACTGGATTACAGAGTGAACCAAAGTGGGATCTTCAAAGACTGGACTTTTCACCTCTGCTAGTGGTTCTCAGCCTTGACTCTATCCATCCGCATTAAAACCACCTGGGATGCTTTTACAAATTCTGATGACCAGGCCAATTGAATTTGAATTCAGTACCAATTGAATTTGAATCTCTGGGGGTGGGACTTAGGCATCAATATTAAAGCTCTTGAGGCAATTACTGTGCACAGCCACTGCTGAGAGCCAGTAGTTTCCACTGAGCTAAGGAAGGACCCTGACCAGGTCCAGTTCAACCTGTCAGACCTGCACAAAGTATACTTCTCCAGAAGGCCAGTCTCTTAAAGGTGTCTTTGGTTTTTGTGATGACTACCTCTGATCTCTGGATCACTCTAAATTAAACCTTGGAGATTATTTTTATTCTTTGGCACTTTTACAGAGATTCTTGTTCTGTTTAAGTTCTCTTATAAATTAGCAATAAAACTCTTACTATAACTGAAAATTTCATATGCTTCCACTCAGTAGGATAGAGCTCTTGTTCCTGAGCATACCCTTTAGGGTTCCAGCTAATATTGCAAGACAATATTCTTAATCAAGTAGTAACAAGGATTAGCGTCAAAAGAATTACAGAGACATGTCCTCAGGAATGGAGCCCTCATCTGAGGGAACAATTATTTAGCATTCTTTTGGGTACTTTTTTTAGTTCAACAAAGGGTGTGCTACCTGTGCAAGTTGTAGCTCATCTATGCTTTTCTGGGAACAGGCTTGTCACATAAACCATGGCAGTAAGAGTATCCATAGCGTCTTATATCTTCATAGCAAGCATTTTGCCAAGCAAAATCCCAAGTGCAGGTGAAATTATTAAGGAGTTACACATCTTCTCTCCTTTCAGGGGAAATATGTGAGAAGAAAAGATTAGTGTAACAATACGCTAAGAAAGACTTGTA
>CAUYRH010069417.1:0-11324 GCA_963574655.1 Perodicticus potto | reverse complement strand
ACAGCAAGGCACCATCCATGAAATTTACCAGCAAGAAGAGCACGGGAAGGAGACAGCAAGGCACCAGTGTCTTCCACACAGGTGTCCGGCCCTTCTGCACGCTGATTTCTCCATCTGCCACAGCATCAGCACTGCCAGGGTCAAGGCAGCAGTTGTAGGGCTGCCTTGTCCTGCATCAAAAGCCCTACCTCTTTTTTTATTTTTGAGACAGTTCACTATGTCGCCCTCGATAGAGTGCTATGGCATCACAGCTCACAGCAACCTCAAACTCTTGGGCTTGAGCGATTTCTCTTGCCTCAGCATGAGAAGCTACAGGCACCGCCACAATGCCCAGCTATTTTTTGTTGCAGTTGTCATTGTTGGTTAGCTGGCCCAGCCCGGCTTGAATCTGCCAACATCAGGGTATGTGGCTGACGCCATAACCACTATGCTACAGGCATTGAGCCAGGCCCCACCTCTTAATACCAGCACTTAGAGGGTTAGAACGTGGACCAATGAATTTTTGAGGGCATGCAAACAGTCCCATAATAGCCATATTTGTTTTGATTATTATAATTTTCATCTGCTTCATGGTATAACTTTAATGGTATGTTCTTTATGCTTTTTGGTTATAATGTTGCTTTTTTTTCTCCTTGCAAAAACCGTGGTTAAGACTTGTACTGATTCCCTTTTGATTATTGTTTATCTTTGAATTAGAGGTATTCCTCTTAGATTAGCTATTTGCCCAAGAGAAAAGTTGTGGGGAAGGGGCCAGAGATATGGTTGGGGAAGGCAAATAGCTTAAATTTTCTCTGGTGGCATGACTTGCAGTGAGTAAGAAGCCTTATGTCACAGCTTTGTTTTGTTTAAACTGATAAACATTGGATATATATTACTGTCTGTCACCTGGGGAACCCTTAATAAAAATCACTGGGGGTGAGGCTGGGTATGTGTATTTTAAAGTGCTTTGGGTGATTCTCATGGATAGCCAGGCTAGAATCCCCTGCCCAGCCTTTATTGTCAGCTGTCCAAGGTGAGTTCTTGGCTGCATCCTCTTCCACCTTCCTGTACTTAGAAGGTGCTTCTTGCAGAAGTGGAGGAGTGGGTGTTTACATTGTCTTTAGTGTGCCCTGCGTCCTCCTATAGCCACTCCTGCTTGTGACGTTTTGATTTTACTTTAGGTCTCCACCTTTTTTAGAGAACTCTGAACTGTACCTGTTCTGCCTGATAGGTATCAGGCGTCTTCTGTAGTCTCACTTAGCATGGTTCTGTCTTTCAAAAATTTTATTGTGGAGGCTTGGCGCCTGTGGCTCAAGCAGCTAAGGCACCAGCCACGTACACCTGAGCTGGCGGGTTCGAATCCAGCCTGGGCCTGCCAAACAACAATGATGGCTGCAACCAAAAATGGCCGGACGTTGTGGCAGGCACCTGTAGTCCCAGCTACTTGGGAGGCCGAGGCAGGAGACTCGCTTGAGCCTAGGAATTGGAGGTTGCTGTGAGCTATGATGCTACAGCACTCTATCCAGGGTGACAGCTTGAGGCTCTGTCTCAAAAAAAAGAAAAAAAATTGTTTTGTGGAATATAATACACATAGAAAAATGCATAAAATGTAAATAAACATCCATGTAACTGTCACCTAGGTCAGGAAGTTAGATGTTCACCAGTGCCCCGAAAATCCTTGTGATGCCACTTCCCAAGTATAGCTCTCTCCTTTTATAGTAATAACCACTATCCTGACCTATCAGGTAATGACTTTCTTACTTTTCTCACTCTGCTATTTATATTCAATGTTATGGCTGTTTCCTAGTTCCATCAAATGTTTTCCATGTTTTTGGAAAGGGAAGAGGAACAAAAATGCCTTTATTCCTCTAGCTTTAACTGAAAGCAGAGAACTTCTGAGATTGCCAGTTTGGGGTTTGGGTTGTTTTTTATTTTTTTTATTTTTTGTTGTTGTTTTTTGTTTTTTGTTTTTGTAGAGACAGAGTCTCACTTTATGCCCTCAGTAGAGGGCCGTGGCATCACACAGCTCACAGCAACCTCCAACTCTTGGGCTTAAGGGATTCTCTTGCCTCAGCCTCCCAAGTAGCTGGGACTACAGGCGCCCGCCACAACGCCCGGCTATTTTTTTGTTTTGCAGTTCGGCCGAGGCTGGGTTTGAACCCGCCACCTTCAGTTTATGGGGCTAGCGCCCTACTCGCTGAGCCACAGGCGCTGCCCTTATTTTGCTTTTTTTTAACAAACACCCCAGTGGCAGGGGACACACTGACTGGCAGTTCAGCGTGTGGTTCCCTAGTGCACACTTTGGCCTGATTGGATTGATAGTGATTGTTGGTTGTGAAATTAGGAGATAGGAATTCTAAACCTCCATTTCTCCTACAGTAATATAGTACCAGATTTTTTCAGTGTAAAGTAAGAATACTAATTATGTGCATGTTAATCACTGGGTATCCAAGAACGTAAATGATTAAAATATTCAAGTAATTAAAATGTCTTTTAGGAATATGAAGCTATCTACCTAGCAAAATTGACAATACAGATGATGTCACCACTCCAGATAGAAAGGTCATTATCTGTTCATTCTGGAACCACAGGTGAGGAATTTTTCTTTTTGGAGAAAGTTGATTTAAATTATTTAGAAAACTTTTGGTAAACTGTTGAATTAAAACAAGATAATATAAAAAGGATTAATTTTATGTATTATAATAGCTTCTGTAAGTTGTGCCTAGTCAATTAGAATATGCTGGTTGGAAGATCAGACATCTACTTGGTTTAATTTTAAATCTTTTAAATAGTACAGCTAAAAAGATTAAAAATACTAAGAGGAATCTGGAGAGGGCGCCCCAAACACGCTTAGGTGATCTTACTAAAAATAAAAGGTGGCCAGGTGCAGTGGCTCACTCCTGTAATCCCAGGACTCTGGAAGACTGAGGTGGGAGGATCACTTCAGCTCAGGAGTTTGAAACCACCCTGAGCAAAAGGAAGACCCAGTCTCTACTAAAAGCAGAAAAATTAGCTGGGTGTTGTGGTGGGCCCCTGTCTTCCCAGCTTCAGGGAAGGCCAAAGCAGAAGGATCGCATGAACTCAGGAGTTTCAAGTTGCTGTGAGCTCTAGCTTGTGCAACAGGGTAAGACTCTGCTGATGGATGGATGGATGGATCGTTCCATGACTCTGCCTCTAAATAGGTGGATTGATGGATGGCTGGATTGATAGATAGAGGTTAATAAATGAAAGCATGTTTTAAGTTCAGTGGGGTGACTGTTGTAAATAAGCTACTTCTGTTTTTCTCTTGCCATTAATATTTCAATCCTTTCCCCCCTCCTTTGCCATTTCAGAATTATTCCAATCCCTTCAAATTTCAAAGTTAACCCTAGTCAGTGTTGACCTGGAAATTGAGCACAGGTGATCTCATCCAAAAGTCTAGAACTCTTCCCACTGCATTCCTGATAATGAAGAGGTTGTGTATTCATCCCTCACTCTCAACTTCCTAGTTGTCATTGATTCTTTTCTTGCCTTTGCCATTTCTAATTACCTCCAAATCCAGCAGGGTGTGTTTTATCAGTATCTTTAAAATCCTCCCTCCCCCTTTTTGAGACAGAGTCTTACTCTCCCTCCCAGGCTAGAGAACTGTGGCATTGCAACCTAGCTCATAGCAACCTCTATCTAACTTCTGGGCTCAAGCGATCCTTTTGTCTCAGCCTCTGGAGTAGCTGGGACTACAAGTTCCTGCCACAACCCCGGGCTTATTTTCTGTTTAGTAGAGACGGGGGTCTCGCTCTGGCTGAAGCTGGTCTCAAACTCCTGAGCTCAAGGAATCTGCCATGCCTGGTTTTTTCCTTCTCTTTTTTAATTAATGGTAACCTTAATCTAGTTCAGGTCCAGACTGGCCTTCTTTCCAAACTCTTGCCCTTTGGTCTGTTCTGTTCATTGTAGTAAGACTTATTTTCATGAAAGATGTTTGTAATACTGGTATTTTTTTTCCTTTGCCAACTTCTTCATTGGCTTTATTCCTACAGAAGAAAGTAAGTAGCAGGTACAGTGCCAAGAATGCCACAGATAGTAAAGGCCCTTTTGGTTTTTCAATTTCTGTTTCCAAATCTGTACTCCAGAAAGCTGAACCCACTGGTGGTGTCCTGTGTGTATCTTTTCTCAAGCTAAAATGGATCACGCTAAGTTTCCCTATTGTTAACAGGTGTCACCAAATGACCAGCACACCCTCCCCCAACCCCAGTCCCGTGGAGTCCTGTAGAAGCACAGCACTCCATTGGAAACTTAATCACAGTGTCTGGGCTTAGCCTAATGGCCAGGATATTTTCTTCCAACTTACCCATTTTGATTTTATACATTTTATCCTTATTAATCTTACAGTGATATGCAAAGTATTAGCTGAATGTTAGTCTGCCTTCTGAATTAACAGCACCACCAGGATTTAACACAACATGTTGGGTGTAAGTTTGAGGCCATGCTATTGTTAGGGCAAAAAACACAGCAGACCTTCTGCTAGTTTATTCACTAAAATTTTCCTCCATTGAAACTCAAATTCCTTTCTTTTTTTTTTTGTAGAGACAGAGTCTCACGTTATCGCCCTTGGTAGAGTGCTGTGGCGTCACACAGCTCACAGCAACCTCCAACTCCTGGGCTTAGGCGATTCTCTTGCCTCAGCCTCCCGAGTAGCTGGGATTACAGGCACCGGCCACACGCCCGGCTATTTTTCTGTTTTGCAGTTCTGCCGAGGCTGGGTTTGAACCAGCCACCTTCAGTATATGGGGCCGGCGCCCTACTCAATGAGCCACAGGCGCCGCCCAAGACTCAAATTTCTTTTTTTTGAGACAGAGCCTCAAGCTGTCACCCTGGATAGAGCGCTGTGGCATTCCAGCTCACAGCAACCCCCAATTCCTGGGCTCAAGCGAGGCTCCTGCGTCTGCCTCCCAAGTAGCTGGGACTACAGGCGCCCGCCACAACGCCCGGCCATTTTTTGGTTGCAGCTGTCGTTGTTTGGCGGATCCGGGGGCTGGATTCGAACCTGCCAGCTCAGGTGTACGTGGCTGGCACCTTAGCCCGTTGAGCCACAGGCGCTGAGCCTCAAATTTCTTAATTATAACTTGCTGACATATATGGATTCTATGTAGACAATTTATTTAACAGACTGTGATATGAAGAATATGTAAAAGAAAATCTCTTCATCTCTTCTTTCCAACCCTTGACTTGTTGGTAATGAAAACCAGTTTCAAAGGAGAAGTATTTTCAGCTACTCTTCGCAGTAGCATCTGTGAAAGTAAAATGATAATTATATCTACAAAAAATTCATACATATACAAGATTCATTTCTTAAATCTTATGTTTATGGTGGCTAAAAAAGCATAAACTTGTTAACCAAACTTGCTAACCAAATGTGTGTATCATTCTTTTTAAAAAGTCTAGTTTGAAAATTATTATGTGTAGTACCTAAGGCACACTTATTTCTCAGGAAGGAAAATGTATCCTAATCATGAAAAAACATTGTTTTTGTAGTTTATAATTAAAGAATTTACTAACATTTGCTATAAATTTAGTCAGAGAATTTTCATAGTGCCTATGTGATACCACATCGTGAAAAACAAATTTTTACTGGCTGTAACATTCCAACATGAGTTTATTTAAGTTTACATTTTGTTATCTTCACGCAATCACTTTTAGGCAGTTTGAAGAGAACACATGAGGAGGACGACGACTTGGGAAACATGCAAGTGGCGACTGCACAGAACGGCTGACCGAGGAGCAGAGTTAGACAGTGGGAATTTCTATTTGGGAAGGAGAAAATACCAGAGACAATAATAATGTAAAATGGTAAAAACACAAGTAGTTTCTTTTCAATTATCTGTTGCTTCCAGACACATTTCTCTGCAAGTTGTTGAGCAACATTTTAAGATGTTGGACTCCTGCAATAGATGGCACTGAGGGTTTTACTCTTTTTTTTTTTTTTTTTTTTTTAAAAGAAAACACTTTACAAGTTTTATTATAAACCAAGAATTTTGGACTTGCAAAGAGGTATTATTGCAATAATGCACTTTTCATACTTGAAATTTATTTGTATGATATAAAGTTATTACTTTAAACAAAATGCAAGTTAGGGGGGATTTGTTTATAAAGTTTGGGTAATTTATACCAAGAATTTCCTAAGGTTTGCTAAAAATTCACTTTTGTTCTATATATTACGTTTTAAAAATAATTTTACAGTTCAGTTTTATGATGGAGCCTCTTACAGAAACATTAACAAAATGCAGGAATCTGCCACATTTCTTTTGTAGTATAAGTTAATAACTTAATTATCATTTTGTTTTTTAATTTCTTGATCCCTTGATGATCTTTAAATCATGACACTAGGAAACTGTCTCTACTTTAACGTGGTCTAATCACCGCTTCCTTTCCTATTACTTTCCTAATTTGTTTATTCTATAGAGAAAAATTACAGAGTTTTAATGATAAAAGAAACATGTTTTGCTTTATAGTATCAAGTGCTTAAAAACAAGAATAATGTTCAATTTTCAAGTGACTTTCCTTTTTGTTTTTTTTTTCTTTGTGGTAAAAGCCAAATGTTGTATTTGTTCTTTTCAGTGTTGCCCAGCTTTTTCTTCTTTTGTCAGAAATGATTCTGAATAGAATATATTAAACCAATGTAGCACTAATTTTTTTTCTAAATGAAGCCCAAAAAAGAAGTGCCTTGCATCATTAAAAAAAAAAAAAAAACAAATCTTCATGACCTCTAAATTAGTATGTAGAAAAGATCTTAATATTTTTCTGTAATTTTTTCAAACCAACCATAAATTAGCTTAAACAAAGAAGAAACTTGAAAAAACTTTAGTAAATTATTTGCAATATGGAACACATTTATTCCATTTTTTGCTGTCTAGTGATTCTGTGAGATTGTTCCAAGTCAGATACCAGCTTTTCTTTGAAGATGCATTTATTGAGGAAAGTGATTTGTGGGAGACTCTTGTGTACTTTAAGTTAGCATTTTAATCAGTTCTTTGTGTTCAGTTAGTTGAAACTTTCCCCATAATTATCTTCAGTGAAGTCACTGTATGGATTTTAGTTCTCCATGTTTTTATTTATAACAGTTATTCTAAGAAAAACATTTTTGCTATTTTAAGTATGATGTGAGGGAAGAGAAGAGTGTTTTTTAACTTTTTATAGTTGATGACCTTAGGGTAGCACAAATAAAACTCCTTTGTATCTCACTTTTCTCTGTCCTCTCTCAAGGTGCTTTTACTGATGGGAGTGATTTCTGTACTTTACCTTGGTATCAGAGCACTATGCAGAGTAACCTGTTACACCAAGTTACTTGCTTCACTTTGCTCCCTGTGATGTAATACTACAGTAAAAGCTTTTTTATCCAACCTAGTGGGAGAGTAGAAATGAATTAAAATTACTGTTAAGTAAGAGTTAATTCCTTTTGACCCAGGTAGTAGTAGTCTTCTGATCTTTCTCTCCCCTTCCTTCTCTTATCTTACCACCCTGAAAACAACCATTAATCCCATTGTGGTCCAGTATTCTGTTGTGTCTAATTAGAGCATTTGGTGTACAGTGGTGTAGTAGAGTGAAGATTTGCTTTGGGTATTCAAAAATTCCAGTTGGTAAAGTTACCATATAACACAGCTTACCTGTATATAGATCACTATTGGATAGGCCAGCAAAGTCTCTTATAATCTAATAGTAATCTATGGTGCTTCATTCAGCATAAACTCTGCCTAAAAGAATAGCCCTAGTAGTGAATTTAGGTTTTAAAAATGAGGAAATTAAAGAGTTTATTAGTTTCATAAACATAGCCTCTTATATGGTCAAAAATACATCTTTGGTTATTAGTACTACTTCATGGCTGGTAATTTCCACCTTTTCTAACCACTATAATTGTTCTCACAGAAGTGCCTGCCCAGCACTGTATATTAAAGATAGTCTCTCACAAACACTAGAAAAAGGGACTGTCGTCATCTTGAATACCGTATCAATGTGGATAAAGTGCGAGGTTCAGTCCACGTTTCAGAGCGTGGTGAGTTTGTTTCCTGGAACCTGTTTGTCTACCTGATGTTCAACTCGTTCTTCTAGGATTCCTTTATCGCCATTGATGTTTTGTGATAGATAACCATGGTAACATTAACCAATCATGAATTATTTTCTAGAGTATTTGAATAATGTGAGTGACCACCCAATTTTAACTTCGTAATCTGGGCACGAAATTTAAAGTGGAATTACATCAAACAGAGGGAAACTGCATTACTGTCCTTTTTGAAAGTATTGAAACTTAAATATTGAAAATGTTAAAACTAGAATGGCAGTGTTCTTACCTTCTGATTTAATTGGTTCGTGTTAATTTCTTATCTATTAGATGTTTAAGTAGTAGTTACTTTTGTTTTTTTGTATCTATCTATGGTAAAAATGTTAAACTGTGATAGCTTTTGCTCCCAGCTCTCAACCACTTAACTTTTAGAGCAGAATATTCATTTTGGGAGGATTCTGTGTTTCATTTGAATTTAGAAGTAATGTCAGAAAACGTTAAGCATGTCCTTTTTAAAAAATATATAAGGTTTCTAATTGTCTTATTAATATGGTAATTCAAGTGAATTAGAAATATTTAACTGCAGTCTTGAATTATGAAGTTGAGATGTATATGTCAGAATCTCAACAATGTAAAGTAAATGAGCAGTTACCTGGTTCAGTCCATGATCCTACAGCAGACAAGCTTCACTTCAGTGTTTACTTTTTGTCCATACAACAATGGTCTAATAAGGAAATGATAGGAAATAGCTGAGAATTACTATAAGGTTTTATTTTATTTTTTAATTGATTAGAAAAATGTTTCTAGATCTTTGAATGCTGGATATTTTTTCTTTGTCTTTCCCATCTGTGGCAGCTAAAAAAAAAAAAAATCACTCAACATTCAGGTTTACATGTTAGCTCTCTCCTAGGGAGTCGCCATACCTCACAGTTCAAAGTATATTCTACAGATCAGTGACATTGTACTAACATGTAATTGCAATTTACTATGCAGCAAAAATGATTCAAGAAGAAAAATAACCTATAGTGTCTATTTACCTTTGTATAGGCAATTGCTTAAGTTATTCTGCTTTTAACATTTGTACTTGGATAAAATGCTTATGTATGTATAGGAATGTCACAGTGCAAGATGCTGCTAGCCCAGGCACAAAGTATTAAAATTATTTTGTGAAGATTGGTGGTTGTATTAAAACTGTTGTGCCAGTATACCTCAAAAAAGATTGAAAAGTTCATTCATACTGCTTATGTCTCAGAACTTCTTTATTTAATTACCTTCTAGATAAAAGTAATCTTACACCACAGATTAAGAAGGGTAAGTGGATATTTGAATATTGAAATGCACTTAAGAGTATTCTTGGGTGGGGGCGGCGGGCGGCATCTGTGGCTCAGTGGTTAGGGCGCCAGCCCCATATACCCAAGGTGGCAGGTTTGAACCTGGCCCTGGCCAGCTAAAACAGCAATGAAAACTGCAACAAAAAGAAAAAAATAAAATAAATGCCATATTAAGAGTATTCTACAAAGCACTTTGATCACATAGACACTGAAAATTATCAGTAATCCATGCAAACCTCAAATTGCAGCTCAAGTATATTTTTAAGGATTAGTTGAGGGATTTGGAGGTGAGAGAATTCTGAAGGAAAGAGTAGGTGATTCATAGAATAGCTTCCAACTCATTAAAAAACTTCTTGCTTTTACAGTACCATCTTCCCCTCTTAGCCTACCTACAGTCGGTGCTTCATCAAATTAAGGTCCCATCACAGTTACATCATCATTTTAGATAACCACTAAAGGGCAAAGTATTGCTAATGAAGTTAGGACAAGCCATGGTCATAACATGTGTCCAGATGTATGGTGCATCTTACAGTCCATAAAGTATAAATACAGAGCCTATGTGCACAGTGAGAAATCTGTCCTTTTCAAAACTAAAAATGTGAATATAATCTATATGTTGTTTCAAATAGTATTTTTTCATACTCAGGTTTACTGACCATATAGTTTAGAAAATCATAAACATACTCCTATGAACTAAAGCTAGAGACTACTACTGATTGTCTTCAATGACATTTTTTTTTTTTTTCCCTGAGACTAAGTCTCACTCTGACACCTTTGGTAAAGTACTATGGCATCATAGCTCACAGCAACCTCAAACATTTGGGCTCAAGGCATCCTCCTGCCTCATCCTCCTCAAGTAGCTGGGACTACTTAGGGGTCTAGCAATCTAGAGATGGGGTCTCGCTCTTGCTCAGTCTGGTCTCAAACTCTGAACTCAATCCACCTGCCTTGGCCTCCCAGAGTGCTAGGATTACAGGCAAGTCACTGTACCCAGCCCAATGACACAATCTCTATTTACTAAACCCTACCTGTAACTACTTCCTGTGAGGGGATTTAGGAAAAGCCCTTAAGAACACCATTAAAAGGGATTTATGGAAATACTAACCTTGTAGACAATTTTACTTTAAACTGCTGAGTAGTAAGAAATGTAATAAAGCATTTTATTTTGCCTTTTAGTAGGCTTTTTTAAAAAAGAAGTGTCCCTTGTCACCCAGGGTAAGAGTGCAGTGACGTGATTGTAGCTCACTGTAGCCCAGAAATCTTGGGTTCATGCAGTCCTCCCAAGTAGCTAGGACTATGGGTGTGTGCCACCATACCCAGCCAATTTTTAAAATTTCTTGTAGAAGAAAAAATAATTTTTTTTTTTTTTGTAATGACAATTCTTGCTGTGCTGCTCAGTCTAGTCTGTCCTCAAGTGTCCTCCTGCCTTGGTCCTCCCAAAGCACTGGGATTACAGGCAAGAGCCACCAGACCTATTTCTGAGCCTAAGTTTTTAATTAGCAGAATTTACCTAAGAAAGCTATTGTCTGCCAATGTTATAAGACTCTTGAAAAGTCAGACCAACTTTTGTTGCTTTCACTACAGAGAGATGAGTTCACCTTCGTAGGGCTTGAACAGGTAAAAGGTTGGCTCTGTTGGTGAAGGTTTTTTGTTGTTTTGGAAAGCTAACTTTAGCTGAAACCTAAAATCCAGTTGTGGTGTTAAGGGATGTGAAACACATGGTCTTTACTTTCCAAGTTCATTTCACAGATAATAAACACAAAACTCAAATTTTATGAACCATGACTTATAGTTCAGTAGAAAACTCCAGAAAAGCACAGAGAAAATTCTAACAGATGACCATCCATCATATGAACAGGTTTATTGTAACATGGAACACAAAAGATTAGAACCACTGAAGTGTCAATTCTTCAACTTTAAAAAATAATTAAAATAAATAAAATCAAAACAAGATGACCAGAATAATAGTACCATTATAATCACAT
>CAUYRH010069416.1:0-27483 GCA_963574655.1 Perodicticus potto | reverse complement strand
CTTTGTCTTCCATGTCAGAAATCCTTTCTTCTGCTTGCTCCATTCTGTTACTGAGGGATTCTACTGAATTTCTCAGATCTTTAAGGGCTACAACTTCTTGTCTCAATGTGTCAAAATCTTTGGTCATTTTGTCTTTGAATTCGTTGAATTCTTGAGACATCTTTTGGGTCATCTTTTGAATTACTGCTTGAAATTCCCATTCCATCTTTTCCTCCATTCCACTGATCTTATTTGCAATCCAGATTCTGAATTTGATTTCAGACATATCAGCCATTTGTCTATGCAGGAGATCCTGTGCTGTATCTGCCTTGTCGTTCCTTGGAGGAGTTGGTCTACTCTGATTATTTATATTGCCAGAGTTTTTCCATTGATTCTGCCCCATGATTGTTTTTCACCGTTGGTGCCTGGCCGTCCTCAGAGTTGGGAAGGTGTCTCTCAAAGATTAGACCCTGGTGGGACCACTCTATTGTTACTGGAACTTTGTAGTGAGTGACTCTGTGTAGATCTTCTGGGACTGCCCCAGCCAGGGAGTTCCAGCTGCGGGAGCAGCCCCGGAGTGTGGCACCCCTGGATCCAGCAGCAGGGCAGGGTATGGTGACACAGTTCTTGGAGTGCCAGGTATGGGGCCATGTGATCACCAGGGGAGTTACTGGCTGAGGGTGGGCCTACAGAGGCCTGGCAGTCACCAGCAGAGTGCCTGGCAGAAGGTGGGCCTGTAGAAGCCCAGCAGGCTTGGGTAGCCGGGCTGCCAGGGGATTTACTGGCCAGGGTTGGGCCTTTGGGAGCCCTGCGGGGGCCAGGCAGAGGCCCGCATGGTAGTCAGGGGGGTTCCTGGCTGGGGGTGGACCTGCGGAGGCCTGGCAGTCGCAGGCAGAATTCCTGGCAGAAGATGGGCCTGCCGAAGCCCTGGAGGTTCAGGGTGCAGGGCCGCATGGTCACCAGGGGATTTACTCGCCAGGGTCAGTCCTGCGGGGGCCCAGCGGGTTCCAGGTGGAGGCCTGTGCAGTCGCTGGGGGAGTTCCTGACTGGGGGTGGACCTGAAGAGGCCTGGCAGTCACCGGCAGAGTCTCTAGCAGATGGCGGACCTGTGGAAACCTGGCAAGCATGGGACACAGGGCCAGACTGTTGCCAGGGGAGTTCCTGCCTGGGGGCAGCCTGCAGAGGCCTGGCGGTTGCAGGCAGAGGTCCTGGCAGAAGGTGGACCTGCTGAAGCCCTGCAGGCTCAGGGCACAAGGCTGTACGGTTGCCAGGGTATTTGCTGGCTAGGGGCAGGCCTGCGGGGACCCTGTGGGTGCCAGGCGGAGGCCCACACGGTCACTGGGGGAGTACCTGGCCAGGGGCAGACGTGCAGAGGTCTGTTAGTTGCCATCAGAGTCTCTATCAGACAGCAGGCCTGCGGAAGCCCAGCAAGCACGGGTCACAGGGCCAGGCACTTGCCTGCAGCTTCCCTGGCCGGAGGGTGGGAGGCTCGCCGTGACCCCCTGGGAGTCTTTTCCCAGTGGGGCGCTTGTTCCGGCAGGTGGGGGTTGGGGAGCTGCTCAGGGACCTCCTCTCTCAGTCTCAGTGAGGGTTATGCATCTGGTTCCTCAGGTAAGTGGGGAAGGGTGTATTGTAAGTTCAGAATGGTGGGGAAAGCTTTAGTTCAGTTTTTCTGCCTAGCAATAGAGTGCTCAGAGTTGCACTGGGGTACTCAGTGGAAGCACACCCCACTTCCCACAGCACTCTTCCATGGGGTGAGACAATAGGTCCACAGTTCACCGCTTGTCTGTATAAAACCCGCAGAAGCAAAAGAGGAGAAAAAAAAGAAAGAAAACAGAAAAGCAAGAAACTCAGAGCTTTCTTGGGGGAGGGGATGGACACTTTTCCTTTCAGATGAATTTTGTACCTGAAGCTTGTTTTCTTGGAGTCACAGCCTGTCTCAGCAGAGGTGAGTCGCAGAAATCACTTCTCTCTCTCAGCTGGGCTCCCAGTATTCAGCTTAATTGCGCAGGTTCTGGAGGTTATCTTCCCTTTTGGACAGGAGCCTTTTTTGGAAGCTGCTTCTAGTCAGCCATCTTGCTCCACACCCCTATTTATTTTTCAAATATAAAGCATGATTGTTATATAGAAATGTGAACATGTGATATTTGAAATTTTATATTACTCATTATCTTTTATCATTTTTTAAAAACAATTATGTCTTAATGAAAGAAATTAATTTCCTCACATAGTATAAATAAGAGTATTTTAAAATCCTCTGGATTTTAAATAGTTTGAAATAGTTTTAAATAGTTTAAATAGTTTAAAATAGTAACCTTAGCATACAATTGACAAACTATTTACTTCTAAAATTCACATTGTCTCTCAAAGGAATATTACTCTGAAAACCTGCCATAGGTTACTTGTAACAGTTTTGAGTAAACCTTGATCAAAAAAGCCTTTTTACTTACACTTTCTTCATTCATATGTTGTATTTTACTGTCTTTAATTTTCCTTGGAAGAGTATGTAAATGATGCCACCCAAATTTAGAAAGGCCTTTCATAACATTGATGCAACCTTACTATTGAACTATGCTTTCCTCACTCAAAGTTTGTTTTTTGGTATCCTTTAGCATTTTATTTATTTATTTATTTATTTTCTTTCTTTTTCTTTTTTTTTTTTTTGGAGACAGAGTCTCATCATGTCACCCTTGGTAGAGTGCCATAGCATCATAGCTCACAGCAACCTCAAACTCTTGGGCTTAAGTGATTCTCTTACCTCAGCCTCCCAAGTACCTGGGACTACAGGTGTCCACCACAATGCCTACCAATTATATTGTTGTTTTTGTTGCAGTTGTCATTGTTGTTTAGCAGGCCTGGGGCAGGTTCGAATCCACCAGCCTTGGTATATGTGACCAGTGCCCTAATCACTGAGCAATGGGCGCCAAGCCTCCTTTAGCATTTTAAATCCTGTATTAGTTGTTAGAGTTTTCAGGGAAAAAGAACTAAAAAGAGATTATGTAATACACACAAAGACAACACATGCACATAAGTTAAATATGTTATAAGAAATTAGCTTATGTGATTATATAATGCCACCATGATCTAAGATCTATAGTCAGCAAGCTGGAGACCCAGGAAAGCTGATGTATATTTCAGGCATGAGTCCACAGGCCTTTGAACACTGAGAGCTGATGATATAAGTTCTGGTCTGGAAGCTAGCAGGCTAAAACCAAAGAAGGGCTCATGTTTCAGTCTGACCAGAAGGCTAGAAAAGACAATAGGAAAGATGGCTCAAGCAGTCCTGCAAAAAGGAATCACTTTTACTCGGCCTTTCTGCTCTTTTTAGTCTTAGATTGTTTGGATTAGGCCCACCCACTGGGGAGGGCACAGGGCTTTACTCAGTCTACTAATACAAGCGGCAATTTCATCCAGAAATAGCCTCACGTACACACCCAGAATAATTTTTGGATGAATGTCTGGACACTGTGTGGCCCAATCAAGTTGATTCATAGCATTAATCATCACACTTACATAACACAGGGGAAAAAATGAAATATTTACAAATTTTTTAAAAAAGTAATTAAAATCTCACTTTAATGTACATTTTGCATGGTAGTAGATACATGTAGGTGCTTGCTATTAATAAATACTACTTTATGATATGTTAATCATAATCTTGATAATTTGCTAATAAGGAAACATTTATGAAATTCTTGTTTATATTCCATTTTTCAAACATCATTATTGCAAGTGTTTTACTACATTATATAATTCAGCATCAAATTTTAAGCAAATGAACTAGTCTTATAAATGTAATTTTTATGTTTTTCTCCCCCCGTCATATTCTATAATTTCTTAAATTCTCAAAGTGGTGGAGGATGTGGCAAAATGGAAGTCATGCATCACTTACCACCACCAGATGTTCTTGAACCTGCTATTCTTGCTGTTTAATCATATTTTCATCTGTCTTCTCATTGTTTCATTTAAGCTTTTCTTTAAATTTGGAAAATTTCAAAAGATTACAAACTCTATCTTAATTGAAATTATTAATGCAAAAGAAAAAATACTAAATTGTATCTTATAACCAGTTACTCTTGAAAATTGCATATTATTTTGATTTAAGGTTTCTTGTAAAAAATAAAATTCCATAGGAGAGTGTCAGACAAATAAAATGTTTATCTAATGACTTTCAATTATTTTTACTCAGTCCTCAAAAAAGAAAATTTAAGATCTCAGTAACACGTCATTTATATGTGAACAGCAAATATTTTCGGCTATGTATGAATAATCAGTTGTGAATATTTAGCGTTTTCAACTAAATTAAGTAGAATATTTGGCAATTTTCTGTATTTGATGTCATATTGTATATTTTAAATTACTTATAAAATTGAAGCACTTGTTTTTTTTGTTGTTGTTGCAGTTCGGCCGGGGCTGGGTTTGAACCCACAACCCTTGGTATATGGGGCCGGCGCCTTCCTGACTGAGCCACAATCCCTGCCCAAAATTGAAGCACTTTTTTATTTTAAATTACTTTTAAAATTGAAGCACTTTTTAAAAATTAAAAGCATCTTTTACTCTTTTAAAGTGGAATTGTTAATAATGGAAATACTAACATGACAGGAAAGACTAAATTCCCATATTAATGATAAAGTGCTGTGCAAACAGATTGTTAGACATTTTCCAGGAACTATACTTAGTTTCTTTGTCAAATGATTTTCACCATAGGCCTCAAGTCCATGAAGTAGCTCATGTGCTTCCTGGATAAGTCAAATCTTGGGATAATAAAGAAAAAGCATTTGTCAACTGCAATCAAATCATATGCAAAACGTGTATAATGGGTATTTCTCAATCAAAAAAGCCATAGTGTAAAAGAAAAATTCAGTGAGATAGAAGAAATACTGATCTTCACAAAATATGGACAACTTTAGAAGAGGTTGTTCTTATTATTAACATTATTATATTTTTTGTATTAAAAATTACAATTTATAAAAAAGTCTATTTCCCAGACTGTGTTAAATATCAGATTTTCTGAAGCATTTTGGTTTCAGGACACTTTTCTCTTTTAAAAACTATTCAGGGTACCAAGGAACTTTTCTTTATCTTTTTTTTGTGTGTGTGCTAGAATTATATGTTTCCTGTTTTATCGAAGTATATCTTATACGTAAAAACTGTATATATTTACATTGTGTAACTTGATATTTTGATATATGAATTTATTATAAAATGATTATGACAATTAAGCTAATTAACATATTGTCACCATAGATAAGTATGATTTACTTTATTTTATTTTAAATTCATTGTATTAGCAATTTCAAGGATATACTATTTATTATTAACTTTAGTTGCTATGCTATACAACAGATCCTCAGATCATATATAAGTAAAATTCTGTACTTTTCACCAACATTTCCCTAATCACTCTTCTCTGCTCAGGCCCCTGGGAACCACCATTCTACACGGTGGATCTATGACTCTTTTAGGTCTTTTTGACTCTTCAGATTATACATATAAGTGAGATCATGCAGTACTTTTCTTTGTGCCTGGATTATTTTGCTTAGCATAATGTTCCCCAGAGTCATAAATGTTGCTAAACAAGATTTCCTTCTATTTTAAGGCTGAATCATAGCCCATTTTTTATGTGTGTATGTGTTTATACTATTTTCTTTGTTGATTCATCTATCAATGGACACCAAGGTTTTTTCCCATATCATGAGTATTGGGAATACTGTTGAACATAGGAGTAGAGTGCAAATGTCTCTTCAATATACTGAATTCACTTCCTTTGTATACATACCTAGGGGTATAGTAGTCTTATTTTTAGTTTTTGAGGAACTTTTGTACTGTTTTCCATAAGAGCTGAACTAATTTGCATTCCTGCCAATGGTGTAAGAGAGCTTCTTTTCCTTTCTGTTCTTGCCAAGTCTTATTATTTTTTGGAATTTTGATAATAGGCATTTTAACAAGTGGGACTTGATATGTCCTGGTGGTTTTAATTTGCACATCCCTGACTTCCCTGATGCATTGAGTAGTATAGATATTTTAATAATATAAATATTTCCAATATACATATGAGGATTTATCTGTGTCTTTATTAAGTTATTTCATCAGATTTTTAGTTTTCAAAGTATAGATCTCTCATCCCTTTGATTAAATTTATTTCTAATTTTATTTTATATTGCCTATTGGCCATGTGCGTTTCTTCTTTTGGTCAATGTCTATTCGGGTTATTTGTTCATTTTTAAATCAGATTATTTATTATTTTCTTGTTATTGAGTTGCCTGAGTTCTTTATATATTTTAGATATTAACCCTCTATCAAATAGTGATATTTCCTCCCCTTCAATCACAGTGTTGATTATTTCTTTTGCTAAGCACAAGCTTATCAGTTTTATGTAATCTCAATTGTCTACTTTTTCTTTTGTTATCTGTGCTTTGGAGTTATATCCAAAAGTAATTGTCCAGATCAATGTCAAGAAAACTTTCACTTTTGTTTCCTTCTAATATTTTTGTACTTCAGATCTTATGTGTAAGATGTTGATCTATTTTGAGCTGATTTTGTGTAGAGGGTAAAAGAATAAAAAATAAAATGTTTTCAGGAATACTGCATGACTACTATTTTAGTGTGAATATAGCACAATCAGAATCATCTTAATTTTTGGCCTCACGTGAATTTTTGAATGCTGTTATAAAATGTTGCCTTACCTTTAATAATTTTGCTTTGTAACTACTGAAACAAAATTAAAATTTTCTAAGGTTTAGCTATTTTTCAGTAATAAAATTCACCTGATTGCTACTAGGGACTATCGACAGGATCCTCCTGAATAGTTTTTTAATAAATTCATTACGTACTTATTTGGTGTCAGAAGTTGAAGTACATTTATATTCTTTAACTCCTTACTGTGTAGAATCCTGAACAGACAAATATTTAATTATCTAATTAACTACACACAATAACATGTTTACTTTTTGTGTTTTCCCGATAGATGCAGTTGTTAGCAAGTCTGTGAGCATGTGTTAGACATACAACTTCTATTTCGTGGTACTCAGTTTTATAATTATAGATATTTGATTTACCAAATGTAACTTTAAATCTGGTGACAATATAAATTACCTTTGTTTTAAAAAGTTTGTTTCATCATGAATGATGTTTAGAAGCCATCCACTATTTACTATGAACACCATATAAAAGATAGTGCTTTCAAATATCATCTAAAAACCATCCATGTGTAGTCTGGATGTTTGGCCCCTCCAAATCTCGTGTTGAAATTTTTTCCCCAGCACTGGAGTTGGGGCCCGGCATATGGTGTTTGGATCACGGGGGCAGTTCCCTCAGGAGTGGCTTGGTGCCCTCCTAACAGTAGGGGATGTGTTCTCATGTTATTAGTTCACATGGGGACTGGTCTTTAGAAGAGCCTGGCACTACTTTCTCCCTCTCCTGCTCTGTCTCTTGCCAGGTGACAGGCTTGCTCCCCTTTCACTTTGTACTTTATTGGGTGCTTTGTGAATCCCTCACCAGAAGCAGGTGCGGTACAGTCTGCATAGCATTGTCCCAGATAAACATCTTTCCTTTACACATTGCAGAGCCTCAGTTATTCCTTTCATAGCATCACAAAATAAGCTAAACATCCCCCAGAATAGTTTTGGTACAATAGACACCATCATTGCACCATCATAGTGCTGGACATCATAGTGCTTGAAATTAATAAAGAAAAGATATTCAATAGTGTTAATAAGGATAAGATTTTGACAGAAAATCCTAATCATTTTAGACTCAATTGATGGACTATATGTGTGTGTGTGTGTGTGTATCTATCACCAAACAATGAAAGCTTTCTGGTACAGGAAAGTAAACTGACATACAACTTTTTGATATTTTACAAATTATAAAATTTTTATAAAGAGGTCAATGCAGTTTCCAAGATGTGTAATGTTCAGTTACTAACCTAAAAAGATTGAAATTGCCTTTACAGTTTTCTGCCTCTATCACTTTTATAACCTGAGCATGTTATTTGGGTAATAACAAATAAAAGAGTATGAGTAGACTAATAGTGTTCTTTATAACTAAAACACACGGCTAGAATATGTCCTAAACACAGTAGAGTAAAAGAACATTGATATGAATGATAATCACGGATACACCCTGCATGTCTGTGTGTAAATATACTAGTATGGGACTCTCCATTCAAAGTGGTTTGTAATACTTGGCTCTACACTACTATAATACATGCAGGGAAGCCATTGAGAGGTCAATTAAAGTTGAATAACAAAGCCCCAACCCAGCATTTTTAAGGAATCAAGCCTATAGTTTACTAAATACTAAAAGTGTTTCATTAAACAATTTAGAATAATGGCTTGGAGTTTTGTTGGTAGCTATTAGAAATACTGACTGTGAAGCAGCTGCTTGATTTAATTGGCAAACACTTGTTCTTTTCATTTACAAGCAAAATTAGCACCTACACTCTTGCCAATAAATTAGATATCGTACCTATTCTGAAAGGAGCACCACTAACTACTGACTGTGTTTAGAGCAGATAACTTAACACTCTTGCCTAAGGCCTCTTGTTCTGGTGCTGATATATCATACCCTTATACAACAAGTTCTTCTGTAAATGTCACACTTTTTTGCTAGTGAAGTGACGCGCCAAATAATCTCTTTATTGTATTGCATTCATTGAATGGAGTTCCACTATGTGGCAAAGCATAATATAATTTGGTGGAAGTCTGCTGTGGAATTGGTTCTCCAATGTAAAACGCATAGTTTTATTCATACGGCTATCTTAAACCTTCAGGAGCACAATTTTCATTTGTTAGTAGTCTGGTTATATTCTTTTAGAAAATGAGAAGTCTCATGTTGTTTAGAAGCAAACCGGTAGCTTTGGGATTTTGAAATGTCTTGCTAGTTGTCTTCCTAACCCCCTTCCTAGCCCCATCTGTCATATATACACACACACAAACACATGCACACACCAAAATATTTATAATCTGAGACACAGTTAGAAAAATATGAACATATACAGAAAAATTTTCCACATGATAAATTACCAAACTACCCAAAGCTAACCTGAGTCAATATGATCTAAATATTTATCTATTTATATCTGTATGTTTATAACACAATCCCCAAAGTGATTCTTTCATTAACAACATTCTATAAATGAAAGAAAAGATTTTAGAGAGAGTGTCTGAACCCAATCTCTTTAAGAACTGCAAAGAAATAGTAATTCACACAGGAATTCAGTGTCTTAAACTATTTTTAAAACTGAAATGCAATTGCAATCAATTACTGATGATACATTGATTATGTTTAATAATCAATTTTTAATTTTTCTCCACTAAACGTAGCCTACCAAAAGCCTGGATTTTGACGTGGGACAGATTCTTAAGTGAGAGAGAGAGATAGATTTGATTGAGTCAGTCTAGTGAGTTACTGGGTGGGATTTGGGTTTTATTGCTATGCTGGCCCCCTACAGTGTATTTGTAATGTTACTGTAAAAGAATCCTGGGCCTTGGACTCTTGCTTGCTGTTGCTTGTTTTTTGTTTTGTTCTAGAAGGGAAGCTTTCAGGCAGGGCTGAGGTTGTGTGCCCTTCCCATTGCTGTAGCTTGTTCTACAGAGCTGCATAACTGGAGAGGCCTTTTGGTCAACAGATCTCCCCTCTTTCTCATGAATACCAAGTGGATGTTTAAGAAAAATCATCTGCAGACTGCCCTTGTGTCCAGTGCTCTCAGGAGTCCCACACTGTCACACTGACCTTTAGCAATTTGTATCTGACTTTTTTTGACTACTCTTGCAGTGACCTATACCACTTTCTACCCTGCTCTGTATAGAAAAGTCTGTTCATGAAAGTGCTGTTTCTTCCTTAAATTCGGGCCACTGGCTGGCCTGGTGTTGGGTGGTGATCTGTTTTCAGTTCTTGGTGTATTCTTGGCTGAAGAATGAACAGACACACCAAAAACAAGGCAAGCATAAAACAAACTTTATTGAGAAAGGGCAGGATAGTATAAAGTAAGATCAAGATACATTTACCCACAGATGACAGATGGGACCCTTCTAAGAAGAGGCAGATGATCTAGGCAGATCTTATCTTATAATAGTGTCTGAACTAGTTAACCTGGTTGGTAGAGGGAGGGCTTCTAGGAAGGAACAGATGACATGTCCAGGGGGCTCCCAATAACTGAGAAACCACAAAGTTAAGCTATAATCAAGGTCACAAAAGAGAGTCTTTGGAGTATACATACAAGTAGGGAGACAGTATCCTCAAGTTCCCTCTCATCATTAAAATAATAAAAATCACAGCCACCAGTCCCAGGACAATTTGCAAATACCATGGCAATCCCTGGAAATTGTCTTACAAAGATAGAAAAGGGGAGGACTCTCCCTTCTTGGAATTTTCCACCCTTATCAAAGAAAAATCATGAATATTCCACCCCCAACTTAACATACTATTAATCATTATCATAATGGGACAGACTCTTACCCTGTGGGGGCTACTCTCTACTGACTTTCGTGTGAACTCTCTTTTCTATACTCTGTCTTTAAACTCAGGGTCTCCTCTCCTCATAGGTAGACGCGTGCCTTTTCCTGAACAGGCTACGCTTTAATACTTTGGCAGTTTTCCTATTTGTATCTTGCTTGGCTTGCTCCTTTATTCTGTTGTAAATAATAATTATTCAGTACTGGCAATCAAGAATGAGGGAACATGAGTCTGATGTCTGGTCCCCACACCTGACAGTCCTGCTCATATTATGATTTGTACCCAATAATGTTTTTGCAATATTTTCTGTCATTTGAAAAGGTATGATTGACTACAATATTGTATTTCTCTTCTGACATAAAATGACCAAGATTTTATAATACTCAATGGAATATTATTCAACCATAAAAAATGAAATCCTGTTATTTCGCAGCAAGATAATATGAGACTGAAGTACATAATGTTAAATCAAATAAGCCAGGCACAGATAGATAAATATCACACGATTTCACTCCTAATGGGAGTTTCAAAAGTTAATCTCATGGATGTAGACAAAGGAATTGGGGTTACCAGAAGCCGGGAAAAGTAGGGAGAGGGAGGAAAGAAGACAGGTTGATTAATGGATACAAAAATAAAGTTAGATAGAAAAAATAAGTTCTGATGTACCATAGCACAGTTGGGTGACTATAGTTAACTATAATTGTTGAATTTTAAAACAGCTAGAAGAACTTTGGAATGTTTCCAACATACACACACACAGAATATATATTCTCTCTCTCTTTATATATATATTTATTTTTATATATATAAATAAAAATATTTTATATATATAAATATATATATAAATAAATAATAAATAATGATCATATATATAAAAATAAATATGATAAATAATAATCATATATAAAAAATGTTTGAGATGATCAATATTCCAGTTACCTCGTTTTGATCAATATATAGTATGCATGTATTAAAATATCACATGTACACCATAAATATGCATAATTATGTATTAATGAAAAAAAGAATCCATCTCAATACTTCGGACACAAAGTTTAGATTAAGTTTATTGCATTTGCCAACTTTTATTTTTTCTTCTGTTTGAGACAGAGTCTCACTCTGTAGTCCTGGCTAGAGTGCAGGGGCATTATCATAGCTCACTGCAACCTCAAACTCCTGAACTCAAGTCATCCTCATTCCTCAGCCTCCATAGTAGCTATAGTCCCACACGACCTTGCCTTGCTAATTTTTGTATTTTTTGTAGACATAAGGGGTCTCACTCTTATTCATCCTGGTCTTAAACTCTGAGCTAAAATACCTTTTGCCTTGGCTACCCAGAGTGCTAAGATTGGTTCAAGACCGCCTATTGTATGGATCCCACATTGCCCAATCATTCTTATTCCTCTAATTTCCTCTCTGTATAGTAACAGTTTATTTATGTTTTTTTCTCTACTATGCAAATACCTCCTTATTGTCTCTCTTCTTTACCTTACTTAGCTATTATACCTAGCATTATCTTCCTTACCAATCATTATTTCTTCTCTCTTTTTAAAAAATGTTTTTACTTAGGATTTATCTAAATTATTATTGTTTCATGAATTTTTTCACATTATTTCAAACCATATTCTTCTATCTTCTCTAGATAGGTTAACACATTCTTTAGTTCAGATTAGCGTATATTTTTGGATAGTCTTCTTCAACTGTTGCTGCATGATGTATTAGTTATGTATCCTTAGAATATTAGAATATGAAGCTCTTAGGGAGAATATCATGAGAGCTTATGCCCTCATTAAAGAGTATAAGTACCAAGAAAAGTACTGAGCATCATATAATAGCCAATTATTAATTGATGATCATTAGTAATCATGTAGTGATAGTACATAATTGTTCCATGAAATAAAATCTGTACCTGTACACATAAGAAATTCGGTACACATAAGAATTTATCTGTAAATTCCTGTGCACATAAGAATTTATCTGATTCACTGTAAGGATCAAACTCAGCTCAGCCACAAAATAAAAATCTAATTTGGAGACTACTCCTTAAGACTCTGGTTTTGAATCATTACATGTTTTTTATTTCCAATCACTGTTTCAGTTTATCTAAGTCATTGGTGAATAAATAATAAAACTACCTTGTTGCTAGCTCTTTCCATTCTTTATTCTTAAGCTCAACTTTATACACTAGTTCTAAAGTTCAAAGTTCAAAGGGTCTAGAGGATGTTAAAGTATTCCTCTGGGGGATAGGCAGAACAGACACTTTGTGGCTAACTCAGGTGCTCAAAGTTAAAACAGAACTCTGGGACCTTAGACAGGAAAAACAGAAGACACAATTTTGCCTTCTCAAAAAGATGTTATAATTACTGCTTTCCTTAAGCATAGCTAGTGCCCTTCTGTCTTTAATCTCCTGAGTTTTCTCATTGCTTCAGGCAACCTGAACCTGATCTGAGGGAACTGAAGGGCATAGACCATCATTTAATCATGTAGCATACAGATAATTGGTGGGAGCCAACACCTCTACTACTACCTATGTGAGTATAAAACTTGCAGTAACTTGATAGTTTGCTCAAAAATCGTAATTTTATTACTCGAGCATTGTGTCTACAGCGAATCCTTCTTTGACAATCCTGCCTATGGGTCAATTTAGATTATGGAGAAAATTTGTATGTATTGTTTTACGGTCAGGTTTAATATTAACATAATATCAGAAATTATCTAGGTTACAAATAAAAGAGAACTCACTATTGTAAGAGATGAGAAGGTAGGATTTATCATTTGACACAATGCCACAAACAATGTCATTAGGAACCTAGCTCTTTTAATTATCTTACTCTACTTACAATGTGTATTTCTTTTGTGTGATCATTTGAATTGCCTGCATTGAGAATAAGTAGCATATCTTCAGGAAAAATAGGTGAAAAAGTTTGAAAACTGGAGTATTTTTGTGTCTTCCTCTGTCACCAATGTATTACATATAACCTAGAAACCACCTATTGTCCCATGGAAACTTTTATTTTAGAATTCATTTACAAGACCTATACTATATGAGCTCTTTATAGGAAAAAGAATGGACATTTTAAACTTCTAATAGAAAGTGAGCTAACGTTCATGCCTCTGTAATAGTTGATTTTATAATGAATACTAAGGAAAGGAAATATAAAGAAAAAATCATTTTTGTGTAAGATTAACTCTCATCATTAAATTATGTAGAAGGCATAAAAAATACAATGTTTCAAAATATGTGATACATGAATTAGATAGACTGTGGTACTAAATCCAGAGTAAAAAGGGGTTAATATCAGAAAAATAATGTTTTTATTTTTAAGATGCTATAAAAGGCTAATATAAAAATCATGAATAATTGATTTTTATTCATGATTTTGTAACATATTTAAAACATTGTCATTATTATTTTGTGATGAATAGACTTCCAGTTATGCCATCAAGGACACACAGAAAATGTCTTTTCTGCAAAGTAGCTTTTATCAAGTTGACTATAGCTCCAAGACATACATTAGTTTAGGAGGAAATGATTTATTTAGATTCCAATAATAGTCTTGCTGTCCTGGATACCAATCAATAGAGACTTTTTCTAAAATTATTCTCTTGACTTTGTCATTTATGCTGACATACAGCCAAAGATTATTGTATAAGCTTTGAAAGAGATCGAGTTCTGGCATGTTGAAATAATGCTTTTAAAAAGAAGTTTCAACGTTAACAAAGCATATTTTAAGGACCTGATTGAATTAACTGACAATATTTTAAATTACAGCAAGACATTTATCTTCTTCACTTCATTATTTAAATATTCCCCTTCAAACAATCTTTCTCATTAATTCTCTGCCAGTTTAAACTGGCTACTTACTAAATACAATTAGGTACAGAATTCAAATTAAAAAGAAAATTGTCTAGCAATAGTAATGAAATACGCCTGTTGTGTATTTAACACTGATTGTGCACCTAAGTTGTTTTAGAATGATCTTTAAGTGAAGTAAGTAGAAGAGTGGGGGACTAGAAAGAGGAAACAAATAGAAGACACTGAGAATTGTATTTCTGGCTGCTAAAATATATCATGTTCTCATAGATTTCCCGACTCGTGCCCACACGCCCACTCCATTGTCTCTATTCTGACAAACTTCCTAAAAGAAGTCTTTGCATTTTAATAAGTCAACAAGATAAATTTTTATTTATTTATTTATTTATTGAGACAAAGCCTCAAGCTGTCACCCTGGATAGAGTGCTGTGGCATCACAGCTCACAGCAACCTCCAATTCCTGGGTTCCAGCAAGTCTCCTGCCTCTGCCTCCCAAGTAGCTGGGACTACAGGCACCTGCCACAATGCCCGGCCATTTTTTGGTTGCAGCCGTCATTGTTGTTTGGCAGGCCCAGGTTGGATTCGAACCCGCCAGCTCAGGTGTACATGGCTGGCACCTTAGCCCTTTGAGCCACCGGCGCCGTGCCCACAAGATAAATTTTTTACATAAAAATATTATTAAAAAGTTTTCAGTGTGATGACCTTATTTCAGATCCAAGTAAAGTAAGTAAGAGTACCAAAAGAATCCATACACATATATATATATATATATATATATATATATATATATATATATATATAAAATTTAATGCTGTCACCTATGAAATGATTTATGATTTAGCATTTTCTATCTGTGATCTGAAATACTCCCAGTTATTCCATATTACTTCAAGTTTAGCTATTTTAAAAAATCTCTAAAATAAGAGCTATGTCAAAGATTCTAATTATTAAACTAATTAATTAATTCATGTATATAATATAACTTTTATGTTAAAATAAAAAAATTCTTTTGCAAAAAGAAATATAGTGGAGATAAAACAATCCATAAATAGAAAAGTCTTAATACCCTCTGTGTAGAAATATAATACAGTGGAAAATTATTTCATAAAATAACTTTCATAGGTCTTGGAAAATATAAATCTTCCAGTTAAAAAAATGTGTATTCCTCCTGTGGTTTGGAAATAGATTTACCATTACCTCATAGTTTAGGCCAATAACTACTACAATAGACAGCATAATGAGATAGTCAAGTCAGGGTTAACAAATGGCTGAGTATTTTTAATACAATCAATTCAAATGCATTTTAACACAGTTGAAAATTTGAAATATTTTGGCAACTTAATTAGCATATTAGGAAAAGAATTGTGTATGATACTAAACCTGCTACAAAAAAGTGCACAAAATAATTGAGAAATTTCTCTGCCTTTCTAATTTTTAGATATACTATTGCTTTTTCATATATTGAGGGAATCAAAAATATATAAGGAAGAAAGTGATTTTACCTCTAATTATATAAGTGATTTTACCTCTAATTATACCCAAAGATGGTTTATACTCATATTCCAGAATACGTGTTTAAGATTTATTATGTACCCCCACTCACTCTCCCAAGTATCTATTTATTTTATTTAGACACTGCTCAAATCATTTTTGATGCATTTGTAGAAGATCTGGCTTATTTCTGTATTTGATGACACGGATAGATCTCATTTTAAATTAGTAAATGGATATCTCAAATGATTACTCCATTGTCCTGATAAGACTACTGTATTTAGTAGTACATTATTTGTTTTTCCACTGTCCCAAATGACTGTTTATCTTATCATTTTTATCTTCAATGTTCAAACACATCTTAAACTCCCCTTACTGGTACCTTATGCTTTTGCTTAATGATTAATTAAGAAAATGTAAACAGTTATTCAATAATCTCTGATCATCTATCCTTCCACCACAAATCAATCAATACACCAGCATCCATTTTCAAAATAAATGCTGCTTTTTTGTCTTCATCAGAGAGATGTTCCTAGCTCAATTTCATGTGCAAGTTAAAAAAATTCTCAGTGGCTGAAAATGATAATGTTTATTTCTCACTCTTTCTATAAGTCCATCAAAGAACTGCTGGCCCTCTGCTTCCATGCTATCATTGTTCTTACAGAACCCAGGCTGAAAGAATATTTAGTATCTGGAATGTGTTAGACAAACATACAATACTGCTTTGTGCTTCTGTCCATAGGAAACACACATCACTTTCCATCACATGTCATTGGCCAAAGCAAGTCACATGGCCGCACATAACTTTGAGAGGATACTGAAGTAAAGGTAGGCCCCAGGTTACGAATGAGATAATGTCTATAGGTTTGTTCTTAAGATGAATTTTTATTAAAAATATAGCTATTATAAGCAATTGTACAAAACAACCCCATCACTATGAGATACCATTTTACATTCACTGGGATGGCTATTATCAAAAAGTCATGAGATAACAGTGAGGGTGTGGAGAAAAGGGAACCAAAGGGAACCCTGTACATTATTTTTGGTGGGAATATAAATTGATTGGGGCAGCCATTATGAAAAACAGTATGAAGTTTCTTAAAGAAATTAAAAATGTAACTACCATAAAAAAAAAAAGATGAATTTGTATGTAAGTTGGAACAGGTGCATTTACATATTAGCTGTACTAGCCCCCATTTGTAAGTGAAGGTCTTAGGTCAGTCAGATGTTTGTAATTCGGAGGATGCCTGTACAACCCCCATCATATGTCAGGGAGAGGAGAAAGCTGGAATAATTGTTTCTCCATATATCACTTTCAATGCACCTCTAGAAAGTGCTAGTAAAATGATCCCATAGAAGTATCACACTGTTAATGGGTTATTTGGTTCATACAAAACATATTTGTACGTTTAAACAAAAGAATGAAAAAAAAGATATCAAAGAGAAAGAAAGCCTAACATGTGTTGAATTATTTGTCCATTCTCTCCTTATTTGTTTTGCTATTTTCTGTACCAAACTTCTTGAAAAGGTCATGTAGACTTCATCTCTGCTGTCATCCCCTTTTCTTTCTTCAACCCATAGTAATTAGGTGTTTGCTCCTATATTTCTAAAGAAATAGCGCCTATCAAAAATAAATTCAATGATTTAAATTTTATTCTCATCTAATTAAACCCTTATAGTGATAGAAATTTCCATGCACTGTTACAATGCCTCCCTCACCTCACTCATGAGACCTGTTTACTTCCATGTATCTGCCTTAAAAACTCAAGTGGTCTGCACGCTCACACATTTCAGCAGTATTGAGATTTTAGACCTCAGAGTCCACCACCAAATAAGTAAAGATGAGAATGGTGAGTAAATGCCCTGTTCCTCAACTTCTAGATGAACTGCTTTTGAGGTCATTCTGGATTATTTACAAAGCTCAAGTTTAGTTAAGCCTTCATGACTTGTATCAGTTATGTCATTCATTTAGCCCTAGTGGCTTTTCCACATTCCCTGAGTTGCTTTTCCTATTACCTTACTCACTTGTCGGGTTATTACCTATTAAATAATTATTCTCATATCCTCAGTTTAGGCACTGACCAATGCAAAATAAAACAATTGGTGCAGAGGATAACCATAGAAAAAAGACACTTAGAATGGCACTCCGAAACCGTTATCTTTTATTCATTAGATGAAGTCAGGGACTGATTGTCATTGGAAATGTGGGAACTCTCAGCATGCTGTAGCATTACCATGGCAGGGAAGAATGACCCATATAGTAGGAAAGGAAATAATTGGCTTATGCAAAACCTCGACTAATTATGTGGACACTATTTGGGCAAAGGTAAAAATTATGTAGATCTGAAAAATGAAAGAATAACAAATTCAAGTTAGCTAACTGTCACCTACAGCATGCTTTGAAAGCTACATTGTAACAATACCTTCATCTCCTATGACTATAGAGTGTAAGTGCTGAAAATCAGGTATGAATAATTATCATGAGAGTGGCAGAGATACAAATAAAACTGAATTATCAACCTTAAGTTCCACTCTTTCTTATAAAGAATTCTAACAGTTTCACACAAATAGATTACAAAATGTATGTGCATGTCACATCATCAAGTTGAACATATTAAATACATACAATTTTAATTGTCAACTATATCTCGATAAAGTTAATAAAGCAGAATGGCCTTATTTTGGGTGGTTCTATGTTATTCTTGGTGTCTATATTTCAGTCTTTCATAACACCTGCTGAAGTTGCAATTGGACAGGGACATATTTATAATATAAAGCCGTATTTGATGATGATTGATAATTGATGATGTAGTGGTGGTTATGCAGAAAGGCTTCTTTAAAAATAATTTCTTTGTAATGACATTTCATGGATGGAAACAAAATGAAAAGTGCCATTAAGTCCTTTGTAATAAATCAAACTAGTTAGAAGTATTGGAGCCAAGAATTCAACATGGATATACTGGCTCCACTATACCATATAAGGAAAAAGTGCTCAGATAATGTAAATGAGCTTAAACTTCACCTGAGAAATTGTTGAAGTCATTTTGGGATTTTTTACAGCAGCCTTGATTTAAGAGTTTGGAAATTGTTTTAGTATTCGGAAAGAGAGAGACTATCATCCTGTTTTAGAATATCTATGTGAATATTTATGTGAAGATGGAGAGAAATAGACAGATTGCTGGGAGGCTTATGAGGTAGAAATTATAGGTCTGAAGATTGATTGGATATAACATAAGATGTAAGTAGGTATATATTTGCAATATTCAAAACCCAATGCAACATAAGTACCAATCAATCACAGTGAATGTCAGATTAATCAGAATAGACATCAGCTATTGTCTGCCCTGGTTCATTATTGGCCTGAGTAAAAGAAAGAGACAGGAAGTGTGTAGTTCATGTTTCTGACTTAAGTGAGTGGGTGGATGGTCATCTAGTCTTTACTACTAGGACATACTTCTGTATTGAATAATAATGTGGGCTTATTTCTTTCACAAAGTACTTTTTAATGTCTTTTTCATTTGAAAAAAATGAAAACAGTAGTGTTAACTTCTTCATATTTTATGATGAGGATCAAATAAACTATAGTATGTATCATCAATTTCTTAGAAACACAAAAAAAGTATTTGTTTTCTAATACTTATTTTATGAAGAAAGTGTGTGTTTATCGTAATTATGCTCTTTGAAAGATTTTATTGATTGTAATATGAACCATATGTATGAGGTATTAAATATTTGAGAGAAATTTATTTAGAACAAAAGAGTCAATATAGCAATGAACATTCAATTAGATGTGTCTTCAATTTCCAAATATAGTGGTATATTTCTTATAAATTATCGTAAGTTAACATAATTTCTAATATATAAACACTTACTGCTATACATTTATAAAATATATACATCCACACCAAAAAGGATATATATTCATCTTGTAGCTCTTAGTGTCCATACTGATTACAATACACATGATCTTGAATCAGCTACCTCTGCTCAATAGAGGCTATAAAGTAGCTGCTTGAGAGATGATAGAAAAGCAATGGAAATGGAAGAAAAATTAATATTGCACAACTTTTTGTGTGTTTTGACTTCAAATGTTCTTGATTTCAGAACACTAACAAAATACAATAAAAGTGTGCTTGAGAAAATAGAAATTTTTATACATTCTTGATGGAGTAATGCTATGACTTACTTGAGAATGTTTATTAATAACAATAAAACTTTAAATGTACATACACATATGTTCAGATATGTGCTCAAAGAAGCACGTCAACAGAAAATCATGACATCATTACTTTTAATAGCATAAAGTACTAAAATCACCTTAAGTATTCATGAATAGACAACAAATACTGTTTTCAACACACTGGTACCAATACACAAAAATGCACAAAGCAGCAGTTGAAATGAGCAAGTTAAACACAGCTGCTGACCTGCAGTGATGTTCACGAAATATTGTTACGTGATAGAAGGAATTTTTAGTAACATAAAATATGAAATGATTCCTTTGGTGTAGCTGAGAAATGAATTCTATTCTTAGGACTTTAAGGCTGTTTTATGTCCCACTATACCCTGCTGCCTTCCAGCCATATTAACAAAAATTATCAAAATATAACCCTTGTGCCTTAGATTCCACTGATATAATGAACACCTGATTAATTTCAGATTGTGGGTGCCTGGAAATATAGATCATCCTTAATTTGACTTGAGCCTCTGTTCAATACTGTAAAGAATAAAATAAACCAATGGATTTATTTGTTTATCCCAGCAAGTGCACTCATAAGCACTTACAAGAAATACTTGTGTCACAATCAAGAAAGAACTCTTTCTTATCACGATTTAAGAAAGAATTCTAATGAAAACAACATCACTAAGCATTTAACTCATAATGGAATATTAAGACGCTCTTTTAAATAATCAGATAGATAGGAAAATATTAGATCAGGAAGGGAAAAAAAGAAATGAAAGAGAGGAGAGAGGAGTTAATTTTTTAGTTTTCAATATAGGATCCTAATTAACCCACTACCCATACTTTTGTGAAGCATGCCCCAAACCAAGAACTGAACTGAATTACTTGATTTTTTCCTGCATATTCTCTCACATTTTCTGTTTCTATAATTTTGTTCATGCTATACCCTATGAAGAAATATTGTTTCCTACATCTTTGAATGTTTACATCTTATCTGGTTTTGATAAACAGCTCAGTGAGCACTCATTTCACAAAGCCTTTTTTCATTAATTTCCATTGCTGCCAAACCCTCACTGAACTAATTTCTGAATATGCATATTCATTGTTTATCTGAACCATTTAATAACATCTAGTCTATTCTATGGGTGTTAGTGAGTATCTAGTTGTTTTACATGGCCTATAAATAAGTAACTTTTTCCAGTTTTTATTATGGGAGATACTAATGTTCTCTTTCTTGAACTGAGTATTTTTAGTCTTTAACTTTTTTTCTGAAATATGTCTGCCTTTTATTTAGAGTGTTAATTAACCATCCAAAAATTCGGCTATTTTCCTTTTAAGTATTTACAGAGACATAACTAACTAAAGTTGATTGTTGGTTATGAAAAAATGCCCTTTTAAAGTCTTATTGTTGTTGTTGTTGTTGCATTTTGGCAAGGGCCGGGATTGAATTCACCACCCTTGGTATATGGCGCCCTACTCACTGAGCCACAGGCACCACCCTATAATGTCATATATATATATATATATATATATATATATATATATATATATATATATGCACACACATTTTTTATATGTCAGATCAAATTCTACTTTACCAGTATCCTCATCCTTGCTTAAAAAATGCTTACAGAAAAAACTTTAATTTGACCCTTTTATTTCATAAGTGTTAGAAATCTATGCAAGCTGCTCACAGAAATTCTGCTTTAATGAATCCTAAAGTCTTAACAAAGGCACAAATCACAGTTATCCTATACATTATGATAGGAAATGGCTTCTAAAGCTACCCCTAAATGCAAAAAGTTTTACCTAATGTACATATATGTGTATGTATGTATTTTATACACACACACACACACACACACACATATTTGCTGTATGTGTATCTAACTACAAAATAAAGTTAGGTTCCCAATGTTTTCTTTTTTTGGCAGTTTTTTTTGGCTGGGGCTGGGTTTGAACCCACTGCCTCCAGTATATGGGGCCGGCACCCCACTCCTTTGAGCCACAGGTGCCGCCCCCCCAATGTTTTATTTTTACATATTTTAAAACAGTACTTTTCTGGAGAGCAAGAGAGAATAAATTCCTAGTAGTAATTTCTAAATCTGGATGACATCATTCCAAACAGAAATGTGGGAAGTGAAAAGAAGACCTGACGTTATGCAGATACAGGCAAATATTTAGTGCTTATTCTTTTCTAGGTTAGAGGTATAAAGACATAAAAGAGAAATTTTAACTCAAAAAAATGTACCTCCCTTTTTCAGCAAAGCACAACAGCAGAAGAGAGGAAAAAAAGCCTACGTTGAAAATGATGTGTTGTGACCTTGCCAGCTGTCTTGAGTGGCTTGCCCAGTTTTTGAGAACTTAAAAGAGAATTTCTCCTGCTTATTCATATGGGAGTTTGAAGTTGGAACACAGCACCTGTTCTGGCACAAATGAAATTCACAATTTACCTGATTTAGCTTCTCTAGGAAGCTAAGCTAAATTACTAAAGATTATTATTTTGATGTTACTTAGGTAACTTTTTTCAAAATGGGGTAGCATGAGAAATTTAATGACTAAATATATTGTATCCATGGGTTTTCATCTCTGTTTTCGATTGAGAGATTAAAATATTTTCTTAACAGGTACCGAATTTTTCCTTGTCATTATTCACTAAACAATACAGAATAACAATTATTTACATGGCATTTATAAATCATTAGTTATAAGTAGTTAAACATAATCTGTGATATACAGGAGAATGTTCATAGGTTAAATGAAATACCACACCATTTTATATAGGGAACCTGAGTATGACTGAATTTTGGTATCAGAAGGAAGTCCTAGAACTGATCCCTTATAAATTGCAAAGGATAACTATATTTTACTTATCATAAAAGTTCTACATTAGGACTACTTCTGAGCACATGTTGCTTGTAGGATGAATACCAATATTGATATTTATTGAGATAATTATAACAACTACAGTGCAAACCATTTTGTTAATCTGAATAGCTATGTGACTATAAAAATAAATTTGGTTTATAGAATATCAATATAAAAAAGCATTATTTTAATTTGATTAGATGCTTTTTTTTTTATAAGTGTATTCTTATCCCTTTTCACATGATTATGTTTAAAGAGTGTTCGTCCTCTTTCTCGGGTAGACTTTTCAAAGGAACTGAAAAAAACAAAGCTAATAAAAAAGACCAGTGTGCTCCTATTTAGCAAATATTTGCCAGAACTTTTAAATCTGTAGATTATTAGCAACATTTCAAGTATCAAATTGTTTAATTCCTACCAGTAGCAAGATAAATTCGTACCTCTTTTAAATTGTGCGATTTCTTTCTCTTTTTCTTTTTTTTTTTTTTTTCCAAAAATGACTAAAACTTTTCCATTGGAAAGAAGACAAGTGGCGATAAAGGACATTTACATTCCATTTGTTTTAAAGAAAATGCCTGTGGGGCACATTTCATTTATGTGAGGCCTTGATGTTAATGGCATCAATATATTACACCAGCTCAAATTTAAGCTAGAAGCAGCAGCTATTAACTTAGCTTAAAAAATATCAATTTCAAGAATTTCCCTTCAGCTTTTGAACCTTATCCCAAAGCATATACGCATCAAAAGACTAAGGAAGTTTCTTAAAACCCATTTTCTTCATTTGCTTCATGCAATCAACAAGCAATTCCTCTTGATTATGTGTCCAAAATATATTCAACACACAGACATTGCCATTTACTAGCCTGAGATCTGCTATCATCTGATGGGGATTGATGTAACTTGATGTCATTCTCTTGCCACTTTTAGAATTCTTTGTCTTTGGCTTTTCACACTTTGACTACAATGTGTGCTGGAGACCTTTTCACATTGAGTCTATTTGGGTACTTTCAACTTCCTGTACGTGGATGTCAATTTCTCATGAGACACGGGAAGTTTTCAGCCATTATTTTATTAAATGGAATTTCCCATTTCTTCTCCTTATGAGACTCCCCAAACTCAAATGTTTATTTACGTGATGGAGGCTTTCTTTCTTTTTTAATTTATTTCTCCCTTTTTTGGTTTTTGTCTGGGTATTTAAGAAGACCTATCTTTAAGGGAAGGAATTCTTTCCTCTGCTTAATATAGTGTATGGCTGGAGCCCTTAAGAGTATTTTTATTTAATTCATTGAATTCTTGCATATTAGGATTTCTCTTTTTATGCTCTCTCTCTCTTTGTTGTCACTGTCATTCAGAATATGACTTTTTTTCTGATTTCTTAGCATTGTCTGTTTTCTCTTATATCTCAGTGACTTTCTTTCAGTTATTATTTTGAATTGCTTTTCAAGCATTTCAAGCTTTTAAAATTTTCTCTTTGTCTTTAGTGTTAGATAGCATGACTATAATGCATGCCAGTATGGTTCTTTTTTATTTTTTCTAGTTGGAGTTGTTTAAGATGCCTAGATCCATATGTTCATCTTTTTTTCATATATGAAAAGTTATCAACTATTATTTCTTCAAAAACATTTACTGCTAATTTCTCTCATCTCTTTATGATTACATATGTATTACCATATGATTACCATTTTTGAATGGCTTTTACTCCAATAAGTAACTTGGAATCTTCTTTCTTCCTCAATAAGAAGCATGGATGGGACCAGTACTAGAAGTGCTACAAACGAAGAAGAGCAAGTTAGATATGCAATTTCACAGGAAGACCTTGAAGAAAGCAAAAGATCAGAAAAGGGTTCAGAGGGCCTGAAACTCTAGTTGGGCTGAATGATTACGGTCGGCAGTAAGTCAGTACACAAGGACTGAGAAAGGTAATTGTTTCTGAAAAAAACAAATATCAGGCAAAATAAATAAACAAAGAAGGAAATATAGACTAATGAAAAGAGCAAAATAAAATTCCAGAAACCAAACTTAAAGTAACACAGCTGTCTGACAAAGAACTTAACTTAACTCAAACATATTCAAAGAGCCAAAAAGAAAGAAGGAGAGCGAGAGGAGACAGAGAGAGGGAGAGAAGAAAGAAAGGAAGGAAGTTGATAGTACTGAGGAAAGAAAGTATTGAGGAAGAAAGAAGTCAGTCTCTCAAGCATTCTACAGATAAGAAAGAATGTTGCACAGATGATCTGCTCTCTTGTTTACGTTTCTAGGAAGGAGCCCTGGAATCTGGGTTTTCTATTAGTTGCTTGATTTTATTCCACTTAGGTAGAAGAGACACAGATAAGTCTGCCAAATGCTGCAGATTTTACTATATATCTTGTTAATTATACGATGATCTTTGTACTATAGCTTCTAAACTGTTCTCTAGAGTTCTCAGACAGGTATGCTTATCTGTATACTGTGGCTGTCTATGAGAGGCAAAGCTTATAGATTCATTATATGCCATCTAGTTAAGGCCATTCTATGCATTAATTTTGAAAAGAAATTATGTTCATGCTTTTGATTTTTTATATTATTCTGCCACTTGTACAGATTTATGGGTACACATGATATTTAGATAGATTCATACAACACGTAATGACCAAATCAGGATATTTAGTACATACAACCCCTCAAATATTTGTCATATCTTTATGCTGGAAACATTTCAAACCTTCTAGGTATTTTGAAATGTGCAATATATAACTGCACACCTCACTGCACTATATTAAAGACTTCTATCTGACTATATGTTTGTATTTATTAACCAACCTCTCTTCATGCTGTAACCTCTTATAACTATCATTATACTCTTTATATGTATGAAATGAACTTTTAAAGGTCTCACTAGGAGGAAGAATATGCAAAATTTGTCTTTCTGTGCCTGGTTTATTTCACTTAATATAATGTCCTCCAGGATCCCTTACATTGCTGCATATAACGAGATTTTATTCTTTTTCATGGCTTTTGTGAATAGTGCTGCAATAAACATTGGGTTGCAGGTATCCTTATGATATAGCAGTTTCTTTTTCTTTGCATAATACCCAGTGGTGGGGTTTCTGAACCAAATGGCAATTATATTTTTAGTGTTTTGAGAAACTACCATATTTTTTTTCCTTGATGGATATGCTAATTTATGTTTCCAAGAATAGTTTCCTTTTCTTTGCATTCTTAACCAGCATGTATTTTTTTGTTTGTTTTATTTTTGATATTAGCCATTCTGCCTAGAGTAAAATGATATCTCATTGTGGTTTTTATTTCCATTTCTCTCATCATTGGTGAAATTAAGCATTTTTAAGTTTACATGTCTTTGACATTTTTATGGATTCCTAGAGAAATATCTATTCAGATAGTTAGCCCACTGTTTAAAGAAAATATGTACCAAGTATTTATCCAATGAGATTAATGTCTAAAATGTACAAGAAACTCAAACAACTGAAGAACATCTTCTTATCCTTCTAAACCCTCCTTTTGGTTTTATATTCTTGTATTCTTTTTCAAGTATTACATTGTAGTTTTACCATGTGTTTTTAAATTTATAACAAATATTTTTTTTCAATATCTTCACCTTTCTGAAACTACATAATAGATAGTTGGGGCCAGATACATTGATAAATTTAAAAAGGACAGATTTGCTATGCTAATAACCCATAAAGCAAGATCTATTAACCAAATAATAAATAGATTCTTTTTATGATGCTAAAAATTACATTTTAAACATGAAGACATGACACTGAAGTACTCACTATGAAACGGAATTTACAGATTTTATTTTAAATAGTAAACTGGCTTACTTCACCTATTGAAAGAAAGATAACTGCAAATAGAATTTAATGGAAAACCTATTTGATTCTACACACAATTCACAGTTATTTAAAAAACTAAGAATTACAATGGAGAGAATATTTAACAGGAAAATGGATATAACTCTTATTTTTTTCCATAAAATTGTGGATAAACAGTACCATGATTTGATGATAATACAGATAAGCAAATAATACAACCATGGAGCAGAAATTGATAATATTCTACAAAAATATATATAAACGTGTCCTTCAATTCAACAATCTCACTTCTAAGAGAAAGTATCCTAAATAAACAGCCTTCACAATATAAGAAGTATTCATATGTTTATTCTACAATTGAGACTTACCTATGTCCAATGTAAGAAATGATTATATTAAATATGTTGCATAAATATATTTGAGTAATTATGCAGCTGGCAAAATTGAGAAACATATCTGTGTTAAAACAGAATGTTCCCCCCCCCCCTTTTTTTATTGTTGGGGATTCATTGAGGGTACAAGAAACCATGTTACACTGATTGCATTTGTTGGGTAAAGTCCCTCTTACAATCGTGTCTTGCCCCCAAAAGGTGTGGCACACACCAAGACCCCACCCCCCTTGCTCCTTCCCCCTCTCTGCTCTTTCCCACCCCTCCCTCATTCTTTCTCTCTCTGATCTCCCCTTCCCTCACACCCACCATGTCATTAATTGTCATTAATTGTCCTCATATCAAAATAGAGTACATGGGATTCGTGCTTCTCCATGCTTGTGATGCTTTACTAAGAATAATGTGTTCCACTTCCATCCAGGTTAATACAAAGGCTGTAAAGTCTCCATTTTTTTTAATGGCTGAATAGTATTCCATAGTGTACATATACCATAG